>CM053787.1:219043570-219341070 GCA_028749045.1 Cupressus sempervirens
CCAACTAAATCTATTTAATTGGGTTATGGCTAGTTTCTTTCTAAAAATATCTGCAATGATATATTTTTGTAAAATTTCTTGCGAACTCTGCTTGTTTTTCCTAGTCTACATTATTTTTGTGTAGGATCTTAAGGTAAGTCACTTAGCACAAGTTGAGTGAGTTTTATTGTTTTATTATTTTGATTCTAGAACATGTATGTAGCTGGATCAATTTTTTATTGTGTTAAGATGTAATAAAAACCTTTAAAAAGATCTCTAAGATATACGTGTTTAGAAGGAAATATAAAGAGATACATGTTTAGAAGGAAAAACAAAGAACATTTACATAGCCCTTGAAGAAAATCGCAAAGAAAGGGCATGAAGATCACAAGGGCATGACACATCAATGAAATCATAGAGCAAGGGCACGACAATAAAATGCAAAGATCACAAACAAAATGCAGAGATCACAAGGGTACAACAATGTTTAGAGTTTTCCACCCTCTTTCACGTTCAACTCTCCACAATAAAAAAAAATGGGGAATGATTTATGTCATGTTATTTTATTTTTTTATACTCATTCCGGTGTCGCAATTACAGCACCAACGTTGGTATTGAAATGACATTAGGGACAAATGCAAAACAAAAACATGAAAATCACCACAAAGTATACTGCCATTGTAAATTGCCGTCACAATTTGAACCCAAATGTTGTATTGGATGGATAGATTATATGAATACGATCAATCCCTACGATCTATGATGATGTTTAAGTGGAGAAAGACTAAAGATACCTATTTAAGGAGGCATATGAGATGTTTTACAATTTTTGATTGATGAACTTATGAGGAACCAGTAAAGAAAAGAGTAGGAGAGAAAAGGTGAGAAGTTGGTGAAGAGTGATTCCTTGAAGGGTTTCCAAGTAGATCAAAGATGGAGTATGTAATGAAGTCTAGTCAATGAACCAAGAATGCGCTGAATGAAGATATGAATTTGCAAAGTGAGTTGTATTTTATTAGATCAAACCTAATTTTTTTTTATTAAGCAAAATAGGTTTTGAAAGGAGCCTGAAACCCTTTAACAAAATAAAAAATATTTCAATGAAGCCCAACCCAAACAGTACTACAACCCATAAGTGGAACAAGTCACCAAAGAACCAGGTGACCATGGTTGCAACACAAATAACACAGTATTCCTCTACCACAAAAATAGGTTTTGACCGGGCACCTAAAACCGTATGGTTTAAAAAAAAATAGACAATAAGTTTGTAACCATGTCAAACTACAAAGTACAATGACCACAAAAGCCAAGAGAACTAAAACAAGACAGAGACTCAAGATTTCCCTTTGAGTCCCTTCTTGTGGGATCGTAATGCCATATCAAAAGTTGGATTGATGGGCTTGACCTTTTTTCTTTTTACTATTGTCCAACCATCCTCCGCCAAACTAGCAACCTTTTGCCATGAAAAGTCATCAACATCACAACCAACCCCTAAAACCCCTGTAGCCTAGGGAGAAATTTGGACCGCATTAGAAGAAGGTACAACAAAAACATCTAGAGATAGAGCCACAAAAGAGGCTAAAGTTTAAACACTAGTGAGAACAAAAGAGGTCACCACCGTTGGGGCAACATTCGTACAATCTACAGCCATCGAATCTACCACCAAAGTGTCCTAAGATGAGCCACTATCCCTAATAGAGGGAGCCTTCTGAACTATATAGTGATCATCAAAAACCCCTTTCCACCAATTTGGTGACTTCTTTGGTTTAGATTTATCAGAGGAACATCAGGCAGAAAGGTGGCTAGTCTTGTGGCATTTCCTACATTAGAAGGGGATACCCTCATAATCAAGAAGCTGAATCCAAGAGCCATGAGGGGAAACCAACTTAATCTTTTCAGGGAGTCCTTTGGAGACATTAATCTCCACAAGAACGTGAACATACATCATCCAAAACACATTGGAAGATGTAGTATCAACCAACAAGAAGTCCTTGAGGGCCTCCCCCATCACCTCCAAGACTAAATCCAACCATAGGTGAAAGGGGAGATTCGACAGTCTAACCCATAATGGGATTTTATTAAAGGATTCTAACAACAGGTCAAAATCCTTATACCAAGGTTTAGCCATCAAGGGGAACTTCTCCCCCCATGAGAAACCATGGTGCACAATGGCATTTGTATCTTCAGTAGTAGAGAATTTCATAATGAAAAAACCTCTTGCCACAGGGTAAATCTAGGCTATTTTTGAAATGACGGGCTCCCAAGCACAGGTGATCTAGACATGAAAATATGATAGAGAGGGCCAAAAACCAGTAAAATGAAAAATATCAGCTGTGCAAGAGAAATCATCCACATAATTGGAGATCTCGTCAGCAATGTTAGACCCTAAATCAAGCATAATCGGGTTACATACAGCCACAAACACAACATCATGGGGCCCCGAATGCACAATCTAACCATCCAAGCCACCAATGCTAGCCTCATAAGCTACTACATCAATGTAAGAGATAGAAAATATACCTGCAACACCACTATGTGAAGCAATAGTCATCCCATCTGGAATAGCCACAGAGGAGCCACTCAAACAAGCCCCAAAGGCAAGGGCGAGAGAGGACTGGGTTTGAATCCCATCCAAGGAAACATCGTAGAGGATGGATTCAAGATTAGTAGAAGTAGACACATGAGATGCTGAGCCAAACCTAGCTCCATCCACACCCAAGGAATTAGCAGAACCAGTCACCTACACAGATAGAGTGGTCAGAGTTGTAGATAGAGACATTATGCCCATTGCGAAGCAATCTAGAACACTAAAGGTTAGTTATGAGATCAAACCTAATTATTATGTTCTAACTATTGTAGTAGTAAAATCATTTAATCAAGGTTGACCTAACAGTCATTTGTAAACCATTTAATCAAAGTGAAATTCAAATAGAATGATGTAAAGACCTCTAACCAAGCCACTCCTAATAGGTTGATTTAAATCCTTTAATAGAATCACACCTAACAATGTATTTTATAACATTTATCAGGGTTGGCTCTTAACTAAGCTCACTTTAGAAGGGTAAAAAGTGGTAGCATGTTACTTGGTGGTTTTTCCCAAATTGGGTTTCTACATTAAATCCTAGTGTTATACATGTGTGAATGTTGTTTTCATGTTGCATGCTATTTACGCTTATATTTGTATTATTCAACATACAATGAACATAGAACTAAGTGCTAAACTGAATAAGTTGATTTACAGTTAAGTTTCTTTTTTGGCTGAGTGGATTTATGAGTGTGAATAAACTGTTTAAAGTTGTTAAAATTTGAATCAGTACATTTGGAACTGAGGATAACCGATTCATTGTCTCCCCAACTCAATTATTCTAAATATTCTAACACCTTTTACCTTTTGTAGTCTTTTTGGCATCTTCAGAGTTGGAATATTGGGCACAACATCTAAGTGGAAGGGATTTTGTACCCAATCCTTAGTTAAATCAATAATATGTGGAGCCCGATATTGAATATCATCATGTTCTCCTCTGTACTGAACTTTGTGTTCATGATGGGATGCTCAAATATATTTTAGATGGGTCTAGAATATAAGGACTATCCTTATTCCACACCTTAAGAGGTATGGTTAGACTCAGGACATTCTCTACTAGTGCTAGACTCATCCTACAATAGTCCCTTATCCATACTTCATAGTTATCTACATAGTTCAACCAATGATCTTCTATAGAAATATCTAGAATGAACTCTTTTCCTACAACATGTTGCATCATCCCAATGTTATTAAAATATGGGTAGGCCACTTGGTAATCCTCTAGAGGACACTTTTCATATTCTACCTCGTAGACGCATATGTCTTTCTTTTGCTTGACCTCATAGGGACCAATGGTGATTGTCCATACCCATGTCTTCCTTTTCTTCTTCCAAACCCTATCATATCTTGAGGTCAACTACTAGGTGATCTCAAGTATAAAAAACCTATCCAATGGATAGTGCAATAGTTTCTTTGGGAAAAAGAGAGTCCCAACCACTTGGATATAGGTGAATGTCTTATACTACTTATATTGAATAAAGCATCCACCTACTTTGTCTCTAGTTGTTGCCTCAACTGATATCCTTTTCGTGTAATCCCTTTTAATGAATTGTATTATCAAAAAAATGAGGCCATCATTGACTATTCTACACTCTAGGATCTCATCTAAGAGCTTCTTCTATATCATCTGTAGGTACACAATGTGTGGTCATGCAGTGGGGTCCTGTATGCTTCCTCTCCTCACTAGACCTAAGTAGTTTCCTACCCTAGCTGTCAATAGGTAGACTATAGAGGAAGTCATGTACAATGGCGAGTCATTTTAAAATTAAAGAAGTTTCTCTTCCAATGAGATTCTTATGATGGTACCCAAATCAATCCTGTGGTTCCTAGTTCTGATTATTTTAATGAAATGCACCATCAATGTCTCTAGATGGCTCATGATAGGAAGTCCCATCACACTCCTTAAGAGGACATACAAAAGCCAATATCAACAATCATGTGCCCTCATTTCATGTCTTCTTTTCCCAGACTCTTATTGTAAGGAGTCTTGGTGATCATATACTTATCCTATACTATGTCATTTTTTACTCACTAATTTTACTTGTACCAATAATGTGCACTTTTGTAAGTAATCTCTTGGTATTCATCAGCTCGAGGAAGGTGGAATACCTTATCTATATTATTTGGTCAGGTTTCTAAGACAATTTCTCCTATCACACTCTTCACCTCCTTCTCATTAGGCATGTAGTGCTTTATTAGGGTCATGATCAATTTTGATGATTGTACTAATACAGGGTGTGACATTGTGCTCATTAAGCCACTTTTAATGGGCATCGAGACTATTTCTAATATCTTGTAGGTTTTTTTACACAATACCAAGAACGTTTTCTAATCTATATGCGTAAGCTACATATCTCTAATCTCAGAGTGTAAATCGATAAAGCGTGCCTTCTTGTGAACCCCTTGAAATCTGAAGGTCACGATCCTTGGTGTGATCTTCAGCACCATAGAAGATGATGAAGTCATGATTACTTGTACAAAAGGAAAAAAATAAGTACAATGGTGCCTAGAATCAAAAAGATGCTTGATGACTCAAAGAAACTGGCAAAAAAAAATAGACATGCTAAAAATATGAGAACTTCCTATAAGATGTGCACTTACATAGCTACACAAGTGCACATGACATACAAGGTATGTATGCTTGTAGTGAGGGAATCAAGGTTTAGGGTTGTAAATGTTGCATAGTTGTGTCGCTACATAAGGTGTACAATTGTGCACTATGACTTATGCACTTTTGTATAGCATAGGGTCTTCAAGAAAGAGGTGTGCATGTTGTGTACTTGCACACCTAGGTAGGGTGCACACATGCACATAAGGTTCACACATTGTATTATTGTTGTGAAGGTTCAGAGGTCAGAAGGGTATGATGGTGCATACTTTGGAAGTTGATGGAGAACAATGAGCAAACCCAAGGGGGTCCATCCTTATTTATAGGCATAAAGTGCACACTTGGAGAGACTGCACAACTTATCACAGTGCACATGTGCGCAAGTGCACACCTTAGCACATTCTCATAAAAGGGGACCCTAAAAATTTGCGTACCTTGTGCACTTGCACAAGTGTACGAGTGCGTAAGGTGCATACTTTGTCTTAGTTCATAGAATTTACCTTCTTTAGTTGCCAGATCCAAACAACATATACTTTTCTTGACTCCTAGACCTAAGTCACAGTAGTCCCTCTCCCTAAGGTATCTTGGAAGATACCCTATTTTGAAGAGAGAGCTTTAATGGGCTCAACAAAAGGGGTTTCCCCATTTTTTAATGTAAAAAATGGGGTGTGTGTTGTAAAGCCACATCACTTATCATAAAAAAGATGATTGTTAACACAAGTGATCATGCAAATGAGGCATGTTGTCATCAATCAAAACATATGATTACTCACCTAGTACTCACTTGCCAATGTACCCTTATGGTGGGAGCTAATTCGATGCATAATAGAAGCCATAGGACTTGAAATAATCCCCCAAAATTCCTCATTAAGATAAGTGATGAATGTAGAGGATAGATGAGTTGAAGGTGCTAACCCCATTTCCATACCACACATGTAAGTGAAGAATTTGAGGACGAGGTACCATACTTTTATGTCCTAAATTAAATAAAGAAAATATGACATAGATGAATGGATGGAAAGGTGACAAGTGGAACCTCCCTATCCAAGTGTTGCAAGTTAATCTTTGTTATATTGAGCTCAAAAAATGGGACATAAATATTACCCACTTGTAATGCCTATTATCCCCAACTGATAATTTCGTTATTGTATATGAAAGAGTCGTATTAGTTGTTATGTTGTCATTGATGTCAAGCCTTAGTTTGTTAGATGTTGTATTAATTTGTTAGAGTACCATATCATTTGATTGATGAAGTGGATGTGAAGAAAGTATGATGATGAAAGAGTTTCTTGAATGAGTTATATTGTGATAATATAATGTTGGTTTAATTATTTTGCAATCATGTAATGTTGTGTTGAAGTTCATGTATTCACCAAGCTACAAAAGTTACATTGATCAACTAGGTGAAATAAGATATAAAATATTAACCAAGTGATTAAAGTTGTCATCGAGCACCTGGAAAATAAAAGTTAAATTCTAGTGTCAACCGAATAATTTCAGTGTTAACCAAGTGATGCATTCCCCAAGTAAAGTTGCAATGTTCATCGATACTCATCAACTCTATCATCACACTTTCTTCAATTCCTCTTCATCAATCAAGTCCTCTTCATTAATCAAATCATCTTAAATGATATGGTATGTTGGGACATGAAAACTCAAAAGAATTTTAGAGTGCCTACTTGAAAACTTTTCCAAAATGAGCCCCTATAAGAGCTTTGGAGCCTATTTTCCTAGTTGGTGTTATGAAGTCTACTGTGTGCTTCAAGTTCTATTTACCTTTCATTTAGTATATTCATGCACCTTAGGTTATCATTTTTAATTTTGGAATTATTTGGTGAGGTTTTGTTTTGGCCACTTGTCATTTTTGCATTTCTACCAAGTGTCAAATAATGTTTGGAAGCCTACTTTGTACTTGAATATCTTGCACCCAATTAAGATTCATAACTTGTCACTTTGGAAATGTTTAACATGCATATCAAAGAGCTTATATTTCATATTTGGAGTCATTTAGATGAGTTTTGATAAGATTTTGAGTTCCCCAAATTTGGTTTCTCATTTTTATCATGTTGTGACACTTTGCACATCAATTCGAGAAGCCCAATTTGAGAGTGAATATTTTGTGATGCATAGAGTATTTTGAAGAGATGGTCATGTCATTGAACTATAGTCATAAATGAAGTCCACCATGTGCGCTTTTAAGCCCTGATGAATTCTTTTGTTAAGTTTTCCACGCTAATTAGATTTGTAGAAACTTAGAATTGCCCAAGTGTCAATTGTGAAAGTTGCCAAGTAGCTTTGTTTGAATATCTATAACTGTGAATCAATCTGTCCTATTAAATATATTATTCCTCCACTATATTCTAAAGGTCAAATATATGTTATGTTCCATATTTGAGCTCTTGATGAATCCATTTGACTAGTTTCCAAACATGATTCTATTTATAATTTCTAAAAATTTTACTGGTAATCATATTTGTAGAATTGTTGGAATGTCTATTCATGATGTTATAAATTTGAATTTATCATTGGTGAAGCCAAACTAATCACCCCACTATATTCTACTCTAAAAATTCTTCAAGTGTACTAGTTTGCAAGTTTTCACGAGTCCATCTACACACTTTTCTAGGTGCATTCCATTTGCCAAAAATCACTATTTCATCCCAAATGCCAGTCCTACAACTTCAAGAAGCTAACTTTGATGGCTTGCCAAATTCATCTTTTTATTCATTACGAGCCCTAAATTTTCCCGTATACTCTCCATATCAAAGTGAAAAAGTACTAGGTTTGAAGCTCCCAAGTGATCATTTGATATGTTTTCAAAGCCAAATCTGTTTACAATTTATTACTGATTAACCTATTTAATGTAGAATAAATTCAAATAAGGAAACTTTAA
The DNA here is from genome assembly GCA_028749045.1 of Cupressus sempervirens. NCBI lineage: Eukaryota > Viridiplantae > Streptophyta > Pinopsida > Cupressales > Cupressaceae > Cupressus > Cupressus sempervirens. The sequence continues at coordinate 219,051,635 of CM053787.1, forward strand.
CAATTAATAGCTTTTGGTCGTGATATAGTCATAAGACAAAAGTTTCAAGATGGAACTTTGTGGATCAAAGTGCATTGTTACCAAATGTTTTGGTCCAGTTATCAGAATTTGTTAGTTTTAAGGTCGACCAAGTCATTAGTTTAACCATTGAGAGACTTTGTGGGAAATGATTTAAAGGGAAAGTTAATGATCAGTTCATGACCAAATCTGATCAACTAAAGTATGGATGAAATTCAGAGTGTAGTGGATAAATTCAAGATAGTCAGTCGTTTGAGTTTGAATTTTTATTTTAGCCAAGCAACCTCGGGACCTAGCTTGCCAGAACTCAGTTTTGTTTTTTGCAATAGTGATATAAGTGATTATTGTTTATGCTTCTCTATTTTGAGCAAAATGACATTGATTTTACAAATTGGATTTAAAGAGGTTTCATAACCCATTTATTTGTTTAAATTCACAAAGTTGGAAAATGGTTTCAAACATAGATGTTGTATTCAAAATGGAAAGAATGATGTATTCCAAATTGTAACTATTGTGCTAAATATGAGACTGGCTCAAGGTGATGTATTATCTGACCTAGTGTGGACAACTTTAAGGGATGGAACAAATTTAAAAAAAAATAAAAGTGGGTAAATTGGTTTCTCCTTGGCTTGTTGTAAGTCGGAGATTGAATGGCTATTGTCTGAATGAGCTATCCTTGCACAAAGCCACTTGCCATTGATGTGAAGAGTATTAATGAATTTGTTCTTTTGCAGAGTATTTGACAGAGGTCGAATGGGGGACTACCTATAATGAATTGATTGACATCAAATTGTGAAAAGAGGATTGCATGCAGCAATAATAAAGGAGGAAGTTGAATATACCAGAAGTCTCAAGGCTCACGCTTGCTGGAGTTTACTTCAGCTATGGCTTTCATGTGAAACCACCATCTTAAAACCTCTCTCGCTCACGTGATATGTGTTATGAGCTCCTCATAGGCGTGATGGATTTGAATCCAAGATGAAGTTGCGCATCACCCTTATTTGCGACAGTAACCAAGTTATAAGCCTCCATTATTGAATTCTATCCCTATCTGCGCACAAGAAAAACACAAGGTAACAAAAGGATTGTTTCAATTGCCTTCCACTATATTGGCCACGTCAGCCCAACCCAATTCACCTGATGCCTACTAAGCTTTCTGCAGATTCTGATATATGGACGTCGAATGAAGGCCTTTTGAAGGTGTTGCGACATCACTTGTGTATCCAGGCGATTGTGCCTTCAATTGATTTCCTTGATTTGTTGTTGTGATCGCCATGGTCAGGCGCAGGGCATCATTTGTTTTAAGAATATTTTGCGACCATGTTATGTTGGGGGAAGCAATGAAACTAGATTTATGGCACATTGGTGGGGCGCTGGGATTCTTTTGTGGTTTTATTTGCAAATGCATTACAAGTAAAATGTCTGAAGTTCCCTGATTTCAGACAAGAGACAAGGTTTGAGTGCGGACCCCGCATTGTCCAGTTTGCAAATAAAAGAAAAGTTACGACGAACAGGCTCGTAGGCAAAGTGTCATATTTTTGCAAGTCGAAGTTATAGGAGATCCAAAAATGTGATGGAGGGGTTCCGTACTTATCAACAGAGCATACATGACAAGTGGCCCAATCACGTATTTTTGGGAGACTGGTGTCAAGAACGTGAGAACAAGAAAATACGACATGTCACTAGCGGGACTGGAGCAACTAAGTCAGATATGGTGAGTTAGCAAATGAGGTGGCAACCAAGTGTCTAGAAGAGAAAATCAAAAGGTGACACATTGTAGTTGGTCCCAACAGATGATGGCATATGTGCCACATTGAAAAAATTCACATTTTTGTGAGTCTGTAAATAGAACACGGATGGATCCATATAGGCAATATGAATCTGACATGTGGTGCGGAAGCACCGAAATAAAGAATGTACATATGCCAATCAGTCACTATCGAGCGTCAGTTTTGCGTGAGCTGATTGGAGGAGTTTATCTTGGGATTTGTATAGGTCCTTGTGGGGTCAGTTTACCCTATTCTTTTTTATTTGGAACAGTCGATAAGCCGTTTTGGCAATAGATAAGGATCTAGATCTCTCTATAAGCCGTTTTGGTCTCGTAAGGTTAGTTTTCCTATGTAATAATCTAAAATGTTCCCTAGACCGTTTTAGCTTGTATAAATGGAGTCTTTGGGTTTAGAGTTGGACAGGTTTTTTTGAGTGAAGTTTCTTTGGATGAATTTTTTTGGATATGAAATTACGGGGAGAAGAAATCTGCAGGAGAGCAAGTGTATATGTTGTTCATGTGATGAATTAATTAAGAAGAATAGTATTATCTATCTCTTTTTGGTGTTGGTTCCTTTTGTTTTTGCTTCCATTGAGTTTATCTCTACATCATTTTTGGTATCAAAGCTCACCAAAGGGTCTGGACAAAGGTGAATTGTGAGTTTTTATTTGTTGTGACAGGTTGGGAAGAGAACCTATAGAGTGGCCACAAGACTAAGTTGAGTGGAGAGAACCTAGACAGGAGAAAATGGTCACAAGAGGAGATTTATCTTATGATAAGAGGATACTTTTAGATGCATGGGTTTCATATTGTGATTTTCAGAAAAAGAAAATAGAGGAAGAGAAAAAAAGAAAAGAGAAGAGGAAGCTAGAATGAATCAAGACATAGAAGAGAAAATAACATTCCTAATGAGGGAACTTTAAAAAGGGGAAGAAAATTTAGTGAGACTAAAAGAGGAGTTGCAGAAAAATATGGAGAAAGAAAATAGTGATTTGGAGAAACAATACATTGAGACTACAGAAACTTGTGAAGATGGAATAAAGAACTTGGTTTCCAATGAAGAGAAGACTTGTCCATTGGAAGGACAAAATGAACAAATGGATCCTAATATAAAAAGTGTGCAGCAAATAGTAGTTGGTGAACCTTATGATAAAAAGGTTCTTGAAGATAGAAAAGTGGTTGAAGTGGTAATTGTTGATGAGTCTTGTGATGAAAAGGTTCATAAAGATGGAAAAAAGTTGGATGTGATGGTCCTTAATGCAACCAAGAAATGGCATTTGAAGCTAAGAAAGAAGGTGGTCTGGCCTATCAAAAGGATATTAGCAGCAAGGAAGAAGACTTGTGATGAAGCTAAGAGGATAGAGGAGGCTCCAATAGTGATGAATTTGTCTCTGAGCATGGAGATGTTGCAACATAAAGACATCACAACAAAGGATGCAACAGTTCCTACAGTAACCCAAATTGGTGAAGTCATATTTAATGAGGTTCCATCTAATCCATTCATTGTAGGTTTGCAAGAGTTCTATCTGAATATGGAAAAAGTTTACGCACATATGACATTTGATTTGGATACTGGTCAAGAATGCAAATAACAAATACCAAAGAATTGGAAGGTACAAAAGAAGAAGGCCAATCCAAGGGACTTGGATTCTATTGTTCCCAGGAGTATGGTGCAGAAGCACCCAAATAAAGAACATACATATGCCAATCAGTCACTACCGAGAGTTAGTTTTGTGTGAGCTGACTGGAGGAGTTTATCTTGGGATTTGTACAGGTCCTTGTGGGGTCGATTTACCCTATTCTATATTATTCTGGAACAGTCTATAAGCCATTTTGGCAAGAGATAAGGATCTAGATCTTTCTGTAAGCCATTTTGGTCTCGTAGGGTCAGTTTTTCTATGAAATAATCTAGAGTGTTCCCTAGACTATTTTACCTTGTATAAATGGAGTCTTCAAGTTTAGAGTTGGATAGGTTTTTTTTGAGTGAAGTTGCTCTAGATGAAAGTTTTTGGATATGAAATTATGGGGAGAAGAAATGTGTAGGAGAGCAAGTGTATATACTATTCATGTGATGAATTAATTAAGAAGAATATTATTATCTATCTCTTTCTGGTGTTGGTTCCTTTTGTTTTTGCTTCCATTGAGTTTATCTCTGCATCAACATGTAGTACGAGTTTTGAGGCAGGTGAATTGGGGTGGTTGGACAAGTGGCAAAGTGTCATGTTTTCGCAAGACAAAGTTGTTAGAGACCCAAAAATGTGATGGAGCACCATGTGGCGAAGGGAATCTTTGCTCTCCAACATGGTGATGATATGGATCCATATAGGCAATAAGACTCTGGCATGTCATGGCAATGATATGGATCCATATAGGCAATACAAATCTGACATGTGATGGCAATGATATGGATCCATATAGGCAATATGAATTTGACATGTGGTATGAGTTTCGAGGCAAGCAATGTTAGTTTTGGTAGCTTGGACAACTATTCGTCCATATGCTATTATTTAGTAAATAATTATTTTGCGAACAAATTGGTTAGAGTAAAGACAATTATTTATTCAATAATTGACTTCTTTTAGAAGCAACTAGAAACCAATTTTGTTAGGGTTGGTAAGTTGTCTTATATCTCAGCCATCGATTGTAAATCAATCTTGGCCATTGGTTTACCAACAAGAGCAGTATAAAGGGGGGTCCAGGGGGCATTTGGAGAATAAGAAGTTTGGAGAAACATTTGCAGTGCTAGCAAATGAGTTTGTAAGTTTGCAGTGTTAGCAAACAATCTTGCAGTGTTAGCAAGGGCACAATGTTAGCATGGAATAGTAGTGGGGAATATCAGTGGGAGAAATTAGGAGGTTGTCAGAGTTCTGCTAGTGAGAGGCAAGGAATTTCGTATCTCTTGATTTGCTGAAGTTTAATATAATTCCTCATCTGTAGAACTAGTTTTCCCTTAGGGTTTTTTCCAAGGACAATTTCTCCAAAAATACTGTGTTCTTTGTGTTGTGAATTTCTTTTCGTATTTTATTGGTGAAGTTGCAGTTGAATTATTTTTTGATATTAAGTTGTGAATTTATTTTTGACAGTTTAATAATCATTTACGATAGGAGATTAATAATTAGTGACAGCAATCGTTAATTTTCACATGGTATCAGAGCATTGTTAAAGGTAGAAGAGTTTTGCCCTAGGAAAGAAATTAAGGGTTTATAATACCTAGTTTAATCTCTTTAGATTTATTATTGCTTTAATCCCTTGAGATGACTTTAGCTGGTTTGAGAGATTAGAAAAGATTGGATGGTGCCTTGAATTTTGGTGTCTGGAAGGCCAAAATTTCTTTATTGTTGGAAGAGAATGATATCAAGAATTATGCTACCAATGTTGTACCTATACCAATAGATGCAACACAACTTGCAACATATTAGAAGGATGATACCAAGGCGAGGAGGATTATCCTTGATGGTGTCAAGGATCATATTGTTCCACATATCTTAGAGCTAGATATGACAAAGAAGATGTGGGATGCCATTCTGAATCTATACCAGAATGCTACCACCAACATGAAGATGATTCTCAGAGAGAAGCTAAAGAATAACAGATGAACTAGGGAGAAGACATTACAAGTTACCTCACCAAGCTTAGACTTGTCAATGACGAATTAGCAACTATTGGAGATAGCCCTAGTGATGACGAGCTAGTGAGAATAGCCCTAAATGGGTTTACTAAACAATGGAGTGTCTTTGTTCAAGTTGTCAGTGGATGAGATACTTTACCGAGTTGGGATCGACTATGGATTGATTTCACTCAAGAGGAGTTTAGACTAAGTCTTGTCAATGGGGCCAACAAGAGTCAGAAAAATGAGGTGGAACAAGAGAAATTTGCCCTAGCAGGGAAAGGGAAAGCAAAGAAAGGATCTAGTAAAGGATCAAATTCACAAAGCGAGAAGAAGAAGATGGACCTTTCTAAGGTCAAGTGCTTTGGATGTCACAAGTTTTTCCATTATGTCAGTGATTGCCCAGAGAGGAAGAAGGGTAAGAAGTAGGTGGTAGCTTGAACAAGTGCGAAAGAACTCTCCAGTAGAATAGAAGATGAGTTTGCACTCATAGCTTGTATGGTTAGCTCAACCTCACAGTGTGTTTGGTATACAGATAGTGGGGTGTCATTTCATATGATAGGAGTTAGAGAGTACTTCTCCAGTTACATGGAGAAGGACACCAACATCTAGATTTCTATCGAAAACTTATCCAAAATCAACCCAGTTGGGAAAGGGATTGCTCAGTTTCAAAGGTAGAATGGAAAGATAATTCCACTTCATGATGTGTTGTATGTGCCAAGCTTAGGTATGAATTTGATGTCTATATTTGTTCTTTAGGATAGGGGGTATAATGTACTCTTTAGAGGGACAAATGTGTTGATTAAGTGCAAGGATTGGAAATCACCGATAACTATTGGAGTTAGAAGTGGTCACCTTTATAGGTTGTAGTTTGATACTCCTAAGGCACTCATGAGCAACAGTAATCCTATAGATCTTGGAGAGCTATGGCATAGGAGGATGGGCCATATTTATCATGGAGCACTTAGATTGCTTTGTGAGACAGTGACAAGTGTTCCAAAGGTGAGCACAGAGCATGATGATGTATGTAAGGGATGTGTGTTGGGGAAGTTCATGAAAACATCTTTTCCAAGGAGTGACACCAGATCTGAGGGTGTTCTTGATCTAGTACATTCAGATGTTAGTAGACCAATGTCAACAAAATCTCTCAGAGGATATGAGTACTATGTTACTTTTATTGATGATTTCTTCAGAAAGACTTGGATATACTTCTTAAAGACTAAGGATGAGGTTTTTAGTCAATTCCAAGAGTTCAAGGCTCTTGTAGAGAATTTGATAGAAAAGAAGATAAAGGTTCTTTGGTTAGACGATGGAGGCGAGTACAAAAGAAATATCTTCCAGTAGTTCTGTACTAAAGAAGGAATCAAGAGAGAGTGGACTATTCCTTACAATCCACAACAAAATGGAGTTGCTAAGAGGAAGAACCGTTCTATATTGGAGGTAGCAAGAGCTATGTTACCTGACTAGGATATGCCCTGTTACTTATGCGCAAAGGCGTGTAGTACATCAGTCTACATTCAAAATAGAGTTCCAAACAAGGTGTTAGGGAAGATGACACCAGAGGAGGCTTTCATAGCGAAGAAGCTAGATGTTGGTCGCTTCAAAATATTTGAGAGTTTGGCATATTGTCATATTCCTGGAGATACATGTACAAAGTTAGATTAGACTGTAGAGAGGGGGTACTTTGTTGGGTACAGTGAGACCTCAAAGGCATATAAGATTTTCATTCCAAGTACTAAAAGAATTATTGTCAGACGTGATGTCAAGTTCATGAAGCACAAGGCATTCAGGAGATCTAGAGATTTGCCAGCAGATGATCAGAGTGAGCAACCAACATAAGCTCCAAGACCAAGTCAAGTACGACAAAGCTCAAGTACAGTTAAAAGTATGAGTGTAGACTCAGGTAGTGAAGATTCACAGAGTGTGAAGCAATAGGTGCAACAAAAAATGCATCTAGAGGACTTAGAGGTTGACATTTCATCCTCTACAGTTGGCAGCAGGGACCATGAGGTTCCAAATACACCAAGGGATACTCTGGAGTTTGTGGGAGCTCCTAGGAAGAGTACATATCAGAGACAACCAGCCAAGTTTAATGACAATGTGGCATTAGTTAGTCAATTGGTAGATAGTGAGCCTTCTAGCTATCAAGAAGCTATAGAACATCTGGTATGTTGAGATGCCATGGTTGAGGAATATTCCTCAATGATGCAGAATGACATGTGGGAGGTAGTGTCTAGACCAACAAATAGGGAAGTGGTTGGATCATGCTGGATCTATAAGATAAAGCATGGTGCAGATGGTAGCATCAAGAAATACAAGGCAAGGTTCATGGCAAAGGGGTTCTCTCAAAAGGAGGGAATAGACTATGAAGAGACATTTGCTCTAATTGCCATGTATACTTCTATACGGGCTGCAATTTCACTTGCAACATAGATGGGATGGCAGATCCATCAAATGGATGCCAAGATAGCATTCCTTAATGGTGAGTTGAAGGAGGAGGTATACATAGAACAACTTGAAGGCTCTATAGCACACAACAAAGATACCCACATGTGTAGATTGAAGAAAGCATTGTATGGACTCAAGCAGGCTCCTAGAACATGGTATGAGCGCATTGATACATACTTGTAGAAAATGGGCTTTGTGAAGAGTGAAGTGAATGCTAACCTCTACTACTTGGTGGTTGAGGGTGAGATCCTCATTCTTGTTCTTTATGTGGATGACCTATTTCTTACAAGTTCACTAGGGCTCATAGTGGATTGCAAGAGGAACCTTGTACAAGAGTTCGAGATGAAGGATTTGGGACTTATGCACTACTTTCTAGGCATGGAAGTGTGGCAGACAGATAGGGAGATTTTCCTTGGTCAAGAAAAATATTGCATTGAAATCTTGAAGAAATTTGGGATGGAGGATTGCAAAGCCATATCTACACCCATGATCACAAATTGGAGGAAGGTAGATACATCCAGGGAGAAGGATGTAGATCCCACTCTATAGAAATAGTTGATTGGTTCACTTATGTATTTGGTCAACACTAGGCTAGATATAGCATTTGCAGTTAACTCTCTTAGTCAGTCCATGGTTGAGCCAAAGAGAATGCATTGGAAAATGGCTAAGCATGTGCTACGTTACTTGTGCGGTATAGTTGAGTATGGGATCAAATATGTTCGAGGTGAAGGTATCAAGTTGATAGGCTATACTGACATAGATTGGGTAGGAAGTACAATGGACAAAATGAGTACTTTAGTGTGTTATTTTAGCTTGGGATCAGGACTTGTTTCTTGGTTCAACAGGAAGCAGAAGCCTGTGGCTCTGAGTTCAGCAGAAGCAGAATACATAGTAGCTAGCGTTGCAACATGTGAAGCTATAAAGCTTCGAAAGTTGTTAGTAGTAGCTTTGTTTGGTTAGAAGATTGAGACTACTATGATACATTATGATAATCAGAGTTGCATTAAGTTGTTTGAGAATCCAATGTTTCATGATAGGTCTAAACATATAAACATCAAATATCACTTCATCAGAGATTGTGTACAATGGGGAGTTGTTCAGCTATAGTACATACCTAAAGAGGAGCTAAAAATAGACATTCTGACTAAGGCATTGGGGAAGATAAAATTCATCTTCTTCAGAGATAAGTTGGGTGTCATGCAAAACAACTTCCTCGCTAAGAGGGAGTGTTAGTTTTTGTAGCTTGGATAGATGTTTGTCCATATGCTATTATTTAGTAAATAATTGAACATTTGCTAATAAATTGATTAGAGTAAGGACAATTATTTATTAAATAATTGAATTCTTTTAGAAGCAACTAGAAACCAATTTTTTTAGGGTTGGTAAGTTGTTTTATATATCAACCATTGATAGTAAAATCGATCTTGGTCATTGGTTTACCAACAAGAGTAGTATAAAAGGGGGTCTAGGGGGCATTTGGAGAACAAGAAGTTTGGAGAAACATTTGTAGTGCTAGCAAATGAGTTTTTAAATTTGTAGTGTTAGCAAACAATCTTGTAGTGTTAGCAAGGGCGCAGTGTTAGCGTGGAATAAAAATGGGGAATATTAGCATGAGAAATTAGGAGGTTGTTGGAGTTCTGCCAATGAGAGTCAAAGAATTTTGTATCTCTTGATTTGTTGAAGTTTAATATAATTCCTTATTTGTAGAACTGGTTTTTCCTTAGGGGTTTTTCCAGGGACAATTTGTCCAAAAATATTGTGTTCTTTGTGTTGTGAATTTCTTTCCATATTTTATTGGTGAAGTTGCACTTGTGTTATTTTTTGATATTAAGTTGTGAATTTATTTTTTGTAGTTTAACAATCATTTACAATAGGAGATTAACAATAAGTGACTGCAATAGTTAATTTTCACAAGCGAGTTGGAGCGATTGGATAGGTGACAAAGTGTTGTATTTTCACAAGATGAAGTTGTCGAAGGTCCAAAAATGTGCTGAAGCACCATGTGGTGGAGGGGTTCCATAGTTATCGACAAGAGCAAACATGACAAGTGGCCCAATCACGTATTTTTGGGAGACCGATATTAGAGAACACGAGAATAAGAAAATGTGACATGTCACTAGTGGAACCAAAGAAACTAAGCCAGATATGGTTAGTTGGTGACTAAGGTGGCCACTAGATGTCCAAAAGAGAAAATCAAAAGGTGACACATGGCAGTTGGTCCCAACAAATGATGACATAAGCATATGCCACATGCAAAAATTTAACATTGTTGCGAGAGTCTACAAATAGAGCACGAATGGATCCATATAAGTAATACGAATCTGACATGTCATGGCGATGATATGGATCCATACAGGCAATACAAATCTGACATGTGGCATGAGTTTCGAGGTAGGCTAGTTGGAGTGGTTGGATAGGTGGCAAAGTGTCATGTTTTTGCAAGATGAAGTTGTCAGAGATAAAAAAATGTGATGGAGCACCATGTGGCAGAGGATTTCCATGCTTTCCAACATGGTGATGATATGGATCCATATAGGCAATAAGAATTTGACATGTCATGGTGATGATATGGATCCATATAGGCAATACCAATCTGAGATGTCGTGGTAATGATATGGATCCATATAGGCAATATGAATCTGACATGTCATGGCAATGATATGAATCCATATAGGCAATACAAATTTGATATGTGGCATGTGTTTCCAGGCAAGTGAGTTGGAGCGGTTGGATAGGCAGAAAGTGTCATATTTTTGCAAGACAAAGTTGTGAGAGATCGAAAAATGTGATGGAGCACCATTTGGTGGAGGGGTTCCAAAAAATGTGATGGAGTAGCATATGGTGAAGGGGTTTCATATTTTCAATAGATCAGACATGACAAGTGGCCCAATCATGTATTTTTCGGAGACTAGTGTTAGAGAATGTGAGAACAAGAAAAAAATGCCATTTCACTAGCGAGACCAAAGCAACTAAGCCAGATATGGTGATTTGGTGACTGAGATGGCAACCAAGTGTCTAGAAGAGAAAATCAAAAGCGTGACACATGGTAGTTGGTCCCAAGAGATGATGACATAGGCATGTGCCACGTGGAAAAAATTCACATTTTTGCGAGTCTGTAAATAGATTATGAAAAACAGAAGATTATGATACCTATTTGGGCATCCAACAAGCTATCAAATGACATGGCGATTATTGAGCTACAATGATAATTTGTGAGCCAATACCAATGTGCCCTGTAACACTTACAAAGTTGACTTGATTGATCATGAAAAATGGAGGGAAGGTGCTTTGCAAAGGTTTCAATTAAATAATTGAAAAATGTTCTCTCCCATATGTCTACATGAATGTACAAGGAGAGGAATTAATAAAGCATGGGAGATAAAGTAAAATAAAAAGGAGATGATAATGCAAAGTAGGGACCGCTATGAAAATGTGCTGGCAAGTCAAATTTAAAAGGTTTTCAAAGTGAATTATTATTTAGAGCCCAACCAATAAGAATGGAGCTACACAGTTTTCTAAAGTCATTTTATTTTAGTAAGAGCCTTTGCAATACTTTTTAAGGCCTATGTGATTTTTAATGGAAATGGCCTAAAATTATTATATGGTGTATACTATATTATTTTTTAATGAAGATCCAATATAATGGAAAGGAATGCATAGGCAACTACAAAAAAAAAAAAAAAATATAATGACGGATATTCTACAACAACCAAGGGTTTTCATTGTGGTATTTTTAAGCATGAAGGTTGTTTTGTTATAGAGGTTATTTTTATCACAGAGGAGGCATTTTAGTGGTTGTTTGATGTCACTTTAGAGACAATTTTTTGAAAATTTTTCATCCACTTTACTCCCAAACTTGGAAGAGGATTTCCCAACTCCATTATTTTTCTATTGGTACCATTTGGAAGGAAATTTGGAAATGGTTTCAATAGAAGTTTTGGCTCTTCTTTTGTAGAGGTTTTCTCATCATTTTGAGAGATATTTCTCAAGTTGTTTCAATTAATGATGGGATTGGATTCTTCAGTTGAGGGGGAAGGAATGAAGAGGTTTTCTTGCTACATGTGGAAGATAATCAAGTGAACAAATGGAAACCATATATCATACATGGGATTTTATTCTTCTCTACCTATTCTTGTTTCTTTCATTTCAGTAGGGTTGGTTCCATCTTCTTGAGAAAGTCCCAATTGCTATGTTTCCAACATTTCTACCATTTTCCTATGTTTGAACAACATTTATACACTTCTTGTTAAGAAAATGAATAAATCTAGTGTTGAGTCTTTATGGGTTGGAGTATATAAGACATATGCTAGGGGTCCTTCCCCTATCCAAGATTCACTAAGAAAAGATGCTTGTTGCATCAATTCATGGATGATTAGATATATCTTTGTGGATTTGATGTGAGACTTCACTCTTTAGGAATGATTTCCTAAAGGTATGTAAGTGATTGTAATGAAACTGATGTAAATAGTACATGCAATGTAAAAGGTATAACTACAAGGTTTTATAAGTTTCTTTATAAGTTTCACATTGGAACTTATATTTTCCTTTGACAGTATTGTCAAAGGGGGAGAAGAATTAAAAAAGGGAGAGATATACTAAGGGAAAGTAAGATGAATGAAGATCATTGAAGATGCTGCTAAATTGAGAAATATAGTCAAAGGGGGAAAATTTGTGAAGATGAAGTTACTGAAGATACAACCAAGTGAACTTGATGTTGAAATTTGTTTTAGAGAACCAAAAAGTAAAGTCAGGGAGTTGAAAAGTTGTATCATTGTCAATGCATACATTTGAGTACCTTATGGATAATGCTTTATAATGTAAAATCTTATGTTTATCTATTTCCATCAATGCCAAAGGGGGAGATTGTTATCCCCATTTAATAAAATTATTATTGTATGTAAAAGAGTCATATTAGTTGTTATGTTGTCATTAATATCAAGCCTTAGTTGGTTAGACATTGTACTAATTCACTAGAGTACCATATCATTTTATTGATAAAAAATATGATTAATCAGGAGGATTTGAATAAAGTATGATAATGAAAGATTTGATAAGTGTTTTTATTCAATGGGTACTTGAATGAGTTAGACTTTAATAGTATAATGTTGGTTTGATTTTTTTACAATCATGTAATGTTGTGTTTCATGTTCATGTACATCGAGCTACACAAGTTACACTAATCAACTAGGTGAAAGAAGAGACACCATATTAACCAAGTGATTATAGTTGTCACTGAGCAGGTCTGGAAAAGAAAAGTTAAAAGTCTAGTGTTAACCGAGTATTTTCATTGTTAACCAAGTGATGTATTTCCTAAGTAAAGTTGCAATGTTCACTAAGTGAAGAAAAAAACAAAATACTAATCTGAGGTCGACTTTTGGTGAAAATTAAGAATGTTCAAGAAGATCAAAAGATAAAGTCAAAGTTAGTTATGAGATCTACAACTAGAGAAATGTAATGAACATATGATTAAGGAGATTTAAGAAAGATCAAGATGAGAAAAAAAGTTCAAAGAAGTTCTATTTTTTGAGTGACTAAATTCATTGAATCTAAGATCTAGGATAGTGACTAAGTGGCAAAATCTAGATGGATCTAGAATGGAAAAGTTAGCTATTTAAGGAGATGAATGAGACTACTTTTGGTTAGTGATGTTTCTAATAATTCTCTAATAAGGGTGTAGTTGATCAAGTTGAAGATGCAAGGTGAATTCTCTAATAAGGGTGTAGTTGATCAAGTTGAAGATACAAGGTGAACCGAGCAGAACAAAAGTGAAAAGATCAAGCAGAGGAAGTGCAGAGTAAAAGTGAAAGTATGTGAATCAGCCAATAAAGAGATCAGAAGGAATAAATTGAGTGAAGCATAGATCTGAACAAGAAAGGTAGTACTAAACCTAGTAGATCATTTGACTATTATTTTCTTACCATTGTAGTAGATACAATCTCTTAACTGAGTGAGCCTAACAAGTCTTTGAAATCCTATATGGAAACATCAATTAGTGATGTTTATAAGTCCTTTAGAGCAGGCCACTCTTTAGTAATGGCAAGGAGTGATAAGGTCTGGATGATCTTTGGTTAAAATCCTCTAACTAGGTCACACTAAAAGTGTGCATGTAAACCTTTAGCAAGGTTAGCTCCTAGCAGAGCTCACTTTAAAAGAGGGAATTTTTTGAGTTGTTAGTTCCCATTTTACCCTTGATAGGGTTTCCATGTTAAATATATGTGTTAGATGTGTGAGTGCTTATGTGTTACAAAGCTTATTTTCATTTTATTTGTTCAATGTTGCAACTTGGTAAATGCTAAGTTATTACTCTAATACTCAGTATAGGTAAGGAGCAGTGAGATAAGAGTTTGAAGTAAAATTGGTATAAGTTTGATTTGAGAAGTTGAATGTGGTTACAAAGTTATTGTTGAGAAATTTTATGAAGTTTGAATTGGTATTAAATTATTTTAAAGACATGTAAGATAACTGGATCTTGATCCTATATTTCTCCCATAACAAATACTATTGATCTTTTATATCATATCAATGAACTCTTTATATTTAATTTAAAAATTAACATTCTTAAATAAATTCCTAATACTAATAATATCAAAATGTTAAATACCATTCTTTATAATCTTCTATAGACGTGTATTTATTACCATTATATTTACTTAACCTAATGTTGAAATTTGTTGCAGAGAACTAAAAAATAAAGTCAAAGAGATGAAAAATTATATTGTTGTCAATGCATACATTTGAGTACCTTATGGATAATGTTTTGTAATGTAAAAACTTATGTTTATCTGTTTCCATCAATGCCAAAGAGGGAGATTGGTATCCCCATCTAATAACATTGTTATTGTATGTAAAAGAGTCATATCAATTGTTATGTTGTCACTAATATCAAATCTTAGTTGGTAAGACATTGTACTAATTGAGTAGAGTACCATATCATTTTATTGATTAAAAATTTTATTAATGAAGAAGATTTGATGAAACTATGATAATGAAAGATTTGATAAGTGTTTGTATTCAATGGGTACTTGAATGAGTTAGACTTTGATAGTATAATGTTGGTTTGATTGTTTTACCATCATGTAATGTTATGTTGATATTCATGTACATCGAGCTACATAAGTTACACTGATCAACTAGGTGAAAGAAGAGATACCATATTAACTGAGTGATTACAGTTGTCACCAAGTCCCTGAAAAAAGAAAAGTGAAAAGTCTAGTGTTAATCGAGTATTTTCATTGTTAACCGAGTGATGTATTTCCTAAGTAAAGTTGCAATGTTCACTAAGTGAAGAACAAAGCAAAAGACTAATCTGAGGTCAACTTTTGGTGAAAATTAAGAATGTTCAAGAAGATCAAAGGATAAAGTCAAAGTTAGTTATGAGATCTACAACTAGAGAAATGTAATGAAAATCTAATTAAGGAGATTTAAGAAAGATCAAGATGAGCACAAAGTTCAAAGAAATTCTATTTTTTGAGTGACTAAATTCATTGAATCTGAGATCTACGATTGTGACTCAACGAAAAAATCTAGATGGATCTAGAATAGAAAAGTTAGCTATTTAAGGAGATGAATGAGACTATTTTTGGTTACTGATGCTGTTATAATTCACTAATAAGGGTGTCGTTAATCACGTTGAAGATACAAGGTGAATCGAGCATAATTGAAGTCAAAAGATCAAGCAGAGGAAGTGTAGAGTGAAAGTGAAAGTGTGTGAATTAGCCAATAAAGAGATCGAAAGGAAGAAATCGAGCGAGGCAGAGATTTGAACAAGAAAGGTAGTACTAAACCTAATAGATCATTTGATTATTATTTTCTTACCATTGTAGTAGATAAATTGTCTTAATCGAGTGAACTTAGCAAGTCTTTGAAATCGTATATGGCAACATCAATTAGTGATGTTTATAAGTCTTTTAGAGAAGGCCACTCTTTAGTAATGGCAAGGAGTGATAAGGTATGAATGATTTTTGGTTAAAATCCTCTAACCAGGTCACACTAAAAGTGTGCATGTAAACCTTTAGCAAGGTTGGCTCCTAGCATAGCTCACTTTAGAAGAGTAAAATTTTTGGGTTGTTAGTTCCTAGGTGGTTTTTCCCTTTACAAATTTTCCACGTTAAATATATGTGTCAAATGTGTGAGTGCTTATGTGTTGCAAAGCTTATTTTCATTTTATTTGTTTAATGTTGCAACTCAGTTTATGCTAAGTTATTACTCCGATACTCAATATAAGTAAGGAGTAGTGAGATAATAGTTTGAAGTAAACTTGATATAAGTTAATTTGAGAAGTTGAATGTGGTTACCAAGTTATTATTGAGAAAGTTTATGAAGTTTTAATTAGTATTAAATTGTTTTAAAGACATGTAAGATAACTAGATTTTGATCCTTTATTTCTCCCATAACAAATTCTATTAATCTTTTATATCATATCAATGAACTCTTTATATTTAATTTAAAAATTAGCATTCTTAAATAAATTCCTAATACTAACAAGTGAAGCAAGCGTCGAAGTTCGTGCAAATTGTAAATAGAAATGAAAATGGAATTGGAACAAAAGAACATGAAAATAAGGAATATAGATGTTACAACTTGCATGAATTCATATTTTAATATATTCTTGCTTGATCTACTTCACTTGTAAATGCTTTCTTTATTGACAATCTTTCTATTCAAACCTATGTGCACGTGTTCTAACAAATCACTCTAATATTATATATAAAGTTTTAAAAAAATGAATCTACAAAGATTTTTCAAATTTAGTTTTAGAAATTCAAAAATATCAAAAGTATAACACATACATCCTAGAATGATTCTAAGAACTAAGCAAAAGAGTAAAAAAAATGTTGGTAAGAGAATAAAGATTAATCTGACACCAAAAGAATTTAATGTGATATATTTAAAGTTTATTAAACCCAATTTATTGCATTGGAACTTAAATTGGTCTTGAAAATGTCAAAGTATACCATTTATTTAATTACTTTCAACTCAAATTTTAATGTTCACATGGAAATATTTAGGCGAAGATAAAAGTAATTAAGTTTTCCAGCTTTAGATGTCAATAAAAAATAACATGATAAATAGGTGGCTTGAACAATTCCATGTGTTTCCACATTTGTTTAGATGGCCATGCATTGTGGGGAGTCTTCATTATGAATAAGGACATCTTGATTTTATGGAAGTAACTATTGTGAAATATATGAAAGGAAGAGGGCTTAGAAAGCCTATGGTAGTAGCCCAAGAGAGAATCCTTAATGATTTTCACTCCCCTATTATCTTCCAAATGCTTCACAAGATGCTTCACAACAGACACAATGCATCGCCCAACCTTGGAAATCAACATTTGAATCTGTGGTTTTGATTTCTCTTCGTCTATGCTTGAATTTGTTTTAATCTAGATTTTTTTGTGCTTTATCTCCTCCTGCACTGATATGCCAGGATTGAATCTTAAGAAATGTACGAAGAGACAATGTACTGGATTTATTATTGGTGATACTATTTAAGTAAGCGAGTAAAGTGGGTAAATGTGATTGTGGTGTTGGCTGCAATTTGGTGTAAGCCATGTCTAGATCATTTTTTGTTTGAGAGGAAAGGATTCTCCTCTTCAAACTCTAGAATAATGGTCTTATACATCTCACACAGAGCATAGAAAATACTAGTAAATTGATGCATGTGCATTATGTACAATCTTTGAAAGAAGATGGTCACCTAATCATCGTATATTAGGGTTGGTTTTTGTAAGTTACTAACTATGTGCAGGTTAAGTTACTCTTGTGGAGAATCCATTACGCTTCCCAGTCAAAGATTATATATTGAGATGAGGAAGGTGTGTCTGCACATTTGAAACAATTTTAATGTGGAATGTTTGATTTGTTTCTAATTTGGGATTTGTCAGTTATATGAAATTTAAGAATAGACAAAAGTGAGAAGTAGTAGGATTTAGTAATTATCGTTCATTTTCTCTTGATAAGAGTTGATTTTAGGCTTGCAGTTTGAATATAGAACTCATTGATTAGTTCTTCCTAAGGCTTATTTAAATTGATTTTTAACCTGCAGATTAAAGAGAAGCCATTAATCACTTATTTCTTTAAAATCCTGAAATAGCACATGAACTATAATAAAAAAAAGATTTTTAAAAAACTCCAAGATTTTGATGATAATAAAGTTTTTATAATCTGTTGGAAGGAGGGTTTGTAGAGGATTCAGGGCAAAATTGTGACACCAGAGCCTTAGCCGGTAATAAACAATTCGATGAATTAGTTGCAAACCAACAAAGAGATTCTCATTCCAAGCCCACAAATTCCTAATATCCCTAAATCTCCGATAGATTTGCAAAGTTATGTTTGTTACCGAAAGCTTTCTCATATTCTGCAATTATAAAGGATTATAGTAGGTTGCAACGATGTTGTCTCATCCTGTTTTCTCGCTAAGGCATTGACTGGCCCAAATAGATGAATGAAAAGTTTGTAGCTGCACTTGACTGTACATGCAAGTATCTTACTTGTGCTTTACTCTTAACTATGGATGCATCAATTTGACAGAGACATACAACAGTCTGGAAGAAGTGCTAGAAGGCTAAACAAGGGGCTCAACTTGGCATATATGATAGAACAGTAAAATGATAACTACAAATGCATTTATATATATGTGCAAGCTATTGTACAAAATGTTGAGAAAATGGGTTGCAAACAACAGCTAGAATTGAAGAGAGTGAAGAGAATGGGCAGACGACTATAGGATAGGACATATCCCTAAATGAATATATGAATGTCATGGAATTGGTGTCTTCTACGGATGGGCTAGGGGATCGCGTTTGTGCTGCAACTTACGGCTCGCAGGAAGTCATCCCAAAAAGATTGGAACCACAAATTGCGCTGCTAAAATGCCACAAGCGTTATAATGTTCTTAGGTAGCAATTAATGTTTTTTTTTGCAGTTTTTTTGTGGTTAAAGGGTACGCATACTATTTCTTTATAGTTTTTCTTTCAAACCTGGATAAGCATAGGGTGATTGAGAAGGAGGAAGGAATATTTCTAGGCATGGAGCGCAAGGACATGGTATCCAGAAGGTGGACAAGAAGCTTCTTGAATATTTTCTAGATTTTCCAATTGTTTTAAGAGTTTGAAAATTTTGTATTTTTATTGAAAAAAATCATTTTTCTGCTTGCTTCAATGAATGGAAATTCAAAAAAATCGGATTTTTCAATTCTGAAAAATGAATATTCATATTGAGCTATAATGTTTTCACACAATAGAAATTAATACAGTATGATGATTGGTTCACTGACCAAGTCAAATTAAGAAATAGGGATCTAACGATTGCGTTAGTATCTTGCCTATCGGCAGGAACTAATAATATCAAAATGTTAAATACCATTCTTTATAATCTTCTATATACATGTGTATTTATTACCATTATATTTACTTAACATATTACGTATTAATTTGAGGGAAGAACTTAGAAAATATAACTACGTGGTTGATGGTCGATGCTGTTACCCCATATATTATTCTGCTTTTATCGCCTCGTTCTTGGGACCACTTGGTCTATGCATATTATGCCTTTAAAACTTATCAAGTACGATCGAGCTCCTTAGTTATGGGATGGCGTTTGCGTGGTTTTTTTACCCATTGTCAATGTGGTGGATGACTAGGCTTGACTCCTATTATAAGGGTAACTTTCCCCTCCCCATCCATTCTTGGCTGATGTTGATGAGTTATATTGATTTTCCATGTACCCATGTGGCAGGGTCTTCATATTTATGTCTTCCTTTCTTCACATGCCAATTTATTTACTTTTCTGCATTGAGGGTGGGCTAGTTATATTTTGACTGCCACCTGTTTATACCATTTTCCTTCCATTTAGTATATTCATCATGTCCTTGTTGTGATTGGACATTTCCAATATCTGTCTTCGACGCCTTCAACTTATAATGCATATGGGGTTATATATTGCCCCCGATCCTCACCGCCTATGAATGCCATGCCCCATACCCATCCGATGGAATGCCATATTTTCTGACATATACTGCTGCTGTAGAATGTCTGTCACGTCGGAGCCGCACAATATATTTGTCCTGTGACAAATTAACTTTTACTTTTCTTTCTAATTGTAATTTTTGAACTTATATTTATATTGTTTCTTTTAAATTGTAATTCTATTATTCTTATGTTTTATGTAACATTTTATCTTGCAAATGTTATGTTGTAATTTTTTAAAGGTTTTAGTCTATTCATTTTTATTCTGGACAAAACTGTAATTTTAAAACTATAAACTTTTTTTATTAATGTGATTATAAATATTTAGAGTATTTTTATTAAAGTAAACAATTTAATATTTTTAAAAATAAATTAATAATATAATATAATTATTTTTTAATTTATTAGATTTATAATTATTATGAAAAGAAGATGAGTAATTTTGAAAAATAATATAACTAATTTAAAATTAATAGTTATAAAGATTAAATAAATATAATTAAAATTTTTATAATAATGATGATTTTAATTTTAAATGAAAAAACTTATTTTATAAACTTTCTAATATATTTGTTTACAATTTGAATAGGTTTATATATAAAATATTCATCTCCAAATTGTAATATTTTATTTTTGAAAATTCTTCTCTTGTTTTATAAATCTTTGTATGGAGTTAGGTAGATAAAATACAATTTTCCAATATTATGGTGCAACTTTAAAAGTTGAACATATAAAACATGTCTATAATATATAATATAAAAATATCAATCAAACAAAAAGTGTGGGAAGTGTCAAATTGGCAAAACACAAAGAAACATGTCCATACTATAATATAAAAAATATCAATCAAATTAAAGATGTAAGAAAAGCCAAATAGACAAAAGTGAAAGTAAATTTAGATGATATATAAGTTTTTTTAAATTATTTTAATTAATGAAATAAATAATTATTTTATTAGATTTATGAATATAAATGTAAAATAAACCATATTAATTTTATTACTGTATACTATATTTTAAAATTTATTTCAATGTAAACATATGTAAAAACTTTTTTACTTATGTAAAATAAATAATATTTGCTTTGTTATTATTGTATCATAAAAAATACATATTTTCAAAATAAAGATTATAATATAATTATATCAATTAAAATTTAGATGTTTCAAAATACAAGTTATAATACAATCATACCAATTTAAAAATTACTAGTAACTTTTAGCAATAAATGTTATAATAACAATTAAAACTCAATCTATCTATATATTTATAATTTATAATCATAATAATAAAAATAAAAAATATACTTTTAATAAAAAATATTTTTACTTAGCCACGATAAATAGTAAATGTACTTACAAAACATATAATTACAATAAATTACAATATAAACATAATCAATAATATTTTTATTATTGTTTTATACTAATAATTTGTAATCATAATAATAGAATTTATTTATAGTTTTAATAAAAATATATTTTTACTTATTAAAATAAATAATAAATATTATAAAAAATTAGATTTTACAACAAAATAAACATGATAATAGTTTTAAAGAACAATAATCTAATAAAAAAGTTACAATTTAAACTTATGTAAAAAGACACTTTGGTGGAAGTGACAAGTATACTAGGGAAATAGCAGTACGTGTTAGAAAATGCTAACATTGCAGCATATGTCAGAAAATATGTGCATTCCCTCGGATGGGCATGGAGCATGGCACTCACAGGCCGATGCAAATGTGTTGCACCATAGCCGGACATAGGGGTACAATGATTTCTAACTCTTTTGAGTTGACATTTGATATTTGTCACTTATTCTTTTTAATGTAGTTGATTTATTAATTTATTAATTATTATTTATCTAATGATAAATTAATCAACTTAAATATATATTATAATTTGGCTATCATAATTCCAATTATTTGATTAGTTATAAATCTTATCTTTTTATGATTTCTATTATACAATATACCTATGCAAGATTGGGATTTTACAAATTTAGGGATATCAAAATATCAAATTTCATTATTAGAGGGGATATTGCACCACTTCTCTATTTTTTGGAGAATTCTTTAACAATCTAAGAAAGGAAGAGAGAGTTTATAGGAAATAGAGCCCTTGCAAGTAGAAGTTGAGGCCAATGGTGCAAAAAATGGAGAGAAGTCTTCTATAAATTTGACGTCTATATAGAATGATTAGAGGGGTTGCAGAAACCAATTAAATAATCTCAAGGCAACTGACATTTGACACTTTTGTATTTAATTGAGTCCCAAATAGTTGACTAATTACTATAATAAGAGTAAAGTGTTTCCAATTATTACATCTTCCCACACAAAGTATGGGTTCTATATTGATGTTAAATGTGTAATGTATTTAAGTGTGTCATTCCTTCCATAGGATAAGTGTAATGGGTGTCATCATATAGTATATTAAAAAAAAATTGTAGTTTTTACTAATGCTAGATTTTGAGTCATTGGAATTGTCACCTAAATGAGTTATCACACCTCATTAGATAGATTAATGATTGTGTTGATAGTGATGTTTGTGTTAATTTTACAAAAATGGTTGGATTTTCTTGATAAAGTTTTGGGCATTACACAACACACCCTACCTCCATCCAAGCTGTCAAGTCCTAGTTGTGTTGGTAGTGTTAAAGGGGGAAGAGATACAATATGAGAAGACTTTAGAAATTTCTTGTAGCTCCTTCCTTTCAACTTGTAGACCTCTCCAAAGTTGTATAGAGAAAGTGGTGAAGCCAGTAGTATCATAAAAGCATTTTGACTTTAAGCAATGTAGAGGACACATAAGAAAATGAAGTAAAATGGACAGGGTTTGAAAGTGACCAATCCAACTACATAAATATGTATTTTGTGAGGATACTAAAAAGGGAGTGACAACATAATAATAAGGTAACTTTAAGTATTATGGTGGACATATGAGAAGAGAGATAAATGCAAAGGCAGTCTAATACCATGTCTCCATGTTGCTGCTTCAATTTTCTGCTTAAGCTTATTGAGAAAAGTAACACATTTCTTCACCACATTTTTTTCATCCCCTTTTTATTCGCCTATATTTTAGTTTTAAGAATTATTTGCAAGAGAAATAATTAAAAACTTATTTAAAAATAATATTTAGAACACTACTTAAAATTATGCAGCAAATATTATGATCCATGTGGCACAATGGACCACTAGCTCCACAAATTGTGCCACAAAAAAATGAGTAGCTGCTGCTAGCAAAAATAAGCTAAGCAGTCGCATGGGGGACTTGCTCTAAGCATTTAATCTAGTAGCATAGGTAAAGATTGGGTCATGATATAGATTGCACAAAGAAAAAGTAAATTTTAGTGAATATATGCTATTAATATAGGTTGGAGGAATATATATTTTTATGATCTATTTTTAAACACTCCTCCAAACTACTATCAAAAATTATTTTGAAATTAGACAAGCAAAAATGTAATGTGATTAAAATTTTTTTTTAACAATAAGTGTATGCGGGCTTTGTGTTCATACATGATCAAATGCTTACTTCTAATATGCCTTCAATATTAGCTCCCAATTTATGCAATCCCAAATCATGACTCTTTTTGAACTTGAGACTTCAACATTGGTTGTCTATTGATAGGACGCAGCTATCCTCCCACAAAAATGTACAATTGACCAATTTTCAAAAGATTAAAATCATCACGGATTTTTTTGAAAATTTCAGTGTTTGATCTTCAAGATCTGCATAATTCGTAGTCGAAAACAACAAAAAATCACTATGTTTTCGTGAATCTGGGAAAAAAAAAAAGACTTTATTTTGTCTTTAGTATATTTTTGTGGGAGATTAGCCTGTCCCCTATTGGTAAGGGTGACTGACTTTTCAGTTCGTTGTCTAGAAAAACTTACTTTGATTGCAGTGTTCAAATGATTTCAAATGTAAGGAACGAGGATAACATTTAATATTCTAGGAATTTCAGCTTGATAACTTCCAATGTCTTTCACTTTCCTGTTTGCTATCCTCTTTATCCCATTTCTAATCTCATTGACAGAAGAAACCTTACGTTGAGTTTAAGGAAATGTCCAAGTATGCGAATTTGCATAATGTACAATATTTTAAAAAAGCCATTTTCGTTGTTGAGAATGGTCTGTATGATCTATGGCTTCCGTAAGCACGATTGGTTCCGAAATTAACATTGAGACTTTAAAAAAAAAGTTTTCTGCTAAAATTGTCTCCAAACTTGACTTGCTATAATTTCTCTCTGGTAGTTTCAACTAAAGCCAATATTAGTTTTTTGCTCGACCATTACATCATCAAATGCTTGCTACCTGAGAAGATAAATAATTCTGTTTTTTGAAGACCTTTGAAAACGAAGTGCCATGAATGTTGTGAGTACTACTAAATGTTTTGATCAGCCTTCCAATATTGCAACAGTGATCTCAAATTGGTTCCTGTGGTAAAATATATCAGTACGGGCACTATAAGCAAGCTCTGAAATTGTTCATGAAATGAAAAAGCCCCGTATTCAACTGGATAAGCATTTGAGAGCTTTCAAGTTTTTAACAATATACATCTACCAAATTATTGACTAACAGTGATTAAAAGGCAAGGTCATCGTTCAATATCTGTTTCTAGCAACTGCGCATTCACAAGACTTATACAATAATATATTAAAATGGAAAATCTCATTCCGTACTCAAGGAGATCTTGCAATTTGTTTTTGGAAATCGAGGATCAGATTTTAAGGGGGACTCAGAATATAACATGGCTCAAGCTTCTGTTAATGGGCATTCCAACAGCCTAGACCGCAACTGTTAAAGAGAAATTGGGATCAGGCTCTAATACAGAACTCTTTCATACAACACGCTATGTAGTTTAGATGGTGTCAATGGAATTGCCATTCTCCACATCTTCCGATTTGACTGTTAAAACTGAGAATTTGATCGGATCACATGGAACAACAATTAGTAATGTCTACCACGCGATATACTCTCACAACTATGATAATTTTACAGTGAAATCCAGGGATGTGCATCCTCTGCCAAAACTTCAAAGTGAGTTCTTGGAGTATCCGAGTACCCCACTTCCACCATTCTGCAATCATGCCACTGTCAGGATGGGTACTTGAACTTCTATTTTAATTTTTGAATATTACTATTGGATATGTACTAGATGCTACTATGTTGGATGTTCAATAGTTCTGGTGTCTGTTGCAATTTTGCTATATTCAAGTGTTTCAATTTGATATGTCATACTGAAACATCATTTCATAAACTAGCATTTCAAATTCTATATGTATAGTATACAGCACCCCTTGCCCCACTGTCCTCCTGAATGTCCCGTGACCATCCCCTGCTGTACTAAAATTGAAGCCCTTTGTCCCCTCATCCTAAAAACTCATCCCAACATACTCTGATTCTAGTGTTACACTATATTTTTAAAACATTTAACGTAATAGACCCCGTCACAAAGCATGCCCATTGTTAACGGTTCAAATATTATACAAGTCTGAGTTGTAATTTCAAAATAAGCAAACGGCTCTAGCAAATAGAGAGAAAAGTTTGGCAGTGATTCACCAAGCATGCCCATTGTTAACGGCCCAAACATAAAATAACTCATTAGTATGAGTAGGCAATTTCACAATAAGCTAACGGCTCTAGCAAATGCAAAGAAAAGTTTGGCAGAATATTAAAAAAACATTTAAAATACTATAAAAACCACTGCCAGCCAACGACCTATTCATAACATGACCATCAGCCATCAGGTCAGGTTGGTGGCAGCCAAACTGTCAGCTCAAATAATGAATCAAACCAAACATATGAAAAATTGACAATTCTGAAACAATTAGAAAGTGCTTATTCTTAAGATCCTAAACCAATTCCAACTGAAGTTAGTAACAATCAAGTGCACTCACCATTTAGCTAGCTTAAAGAGTATACCACCTTGAGCTGCATTAGTTCTCAAACCAACATTATGCTGGAGCGAGTTTAAATATAAAGCCACCACCGGAGTGAGTTTCAACATAGAACCATCACTTTATTGATTTTCTTAGAGTACTAGTCAGTTTTGAATTAATGGGAGTCCCATCACAGGAAGACTGCATACATGTCAAGTTGCAGTCAAAAGCTAGAGAATTAAGTACAAATTAAAAATCAAAATCTTCAATGCTGTTAGGCAGGTATTAGAAACCGTATTCGGTAACAGAACAAACTGTTAAACCATCAACTTTCATTTCCACCCAATGATCGAGTCAATTTAATAGTCAATCGGATGGAAGCAAGATTAATTGATCTTTGAAAGTAACTGCATATGAAATAAGAGTGATCCCTCCTAATGTCTTTAAATATTAGATTTATTTAAACACCTGTTTAAGAGACATATTCCTATTGACTTTCAATATTAGATTTATTTAGACACCTGGTTAAGAGACACTTACGAGACAAGAAATACACTTTAATGATTGAATGATCGTTACGGTAATATTGACTTGAAATTCTTCACCTTAACTTTATTTTGTTTTGATTACAGGATACTTTCATCCAAGATACTATCAAAACGTGTACCTTGTTTGTATGTTTCTAAGTTTCATTCCTCTGGCTTAAGTCTATCTAAGACGCCAGATCTCAACTCAAGGCAGTTTATGATCATAAACGTGTTAAACTACTTGTTTAATGCTTGGCTTAATGTGGCATCATCAACAATGTCTGCGGGAACACCAGATGCCCTTTGAATAAATTGACTGT
The DNA here is from genome assembly GCA_028749045.1 of Cupressus sempervirens. Taxonomy (NCBI): domain Eukaryota; kingdom Viridiplantae; phylum Streptophyta; class Pinopsida; order Cupressales; family Cupressaceae; genus Cupressus; species Cupressus sempervirens. The sequence goes on from CM053787.1 coordinate 219,078,173, forward strand.
AACAGGACAGTTCTCACAAGAATCTCTTTAACAATACTGCTGAATTAACTCAATGACTAGCCGAAGATTGCCACAAACCTTGAGGGACGTGTTCATGGTTACAAACTGAGTTGCCAGTTCCCTCCAAGTGGCATAGAATATTCATTTCAACTCCTCACTATGCACCAAAAATCATATTTCAGGCCTTGGCCCTGCTTCTTTTGTCTGCTTTGATTCAGTCTCTTAGCATTGAATATTTTCTCCAATATAGTATAACTACATAATCCTCAGTCGTATGTTTAGATTTCATGTCACCAAATTTCCAATGACTGGCCTCAGTTTAGGATCTTGGCTGTGTTTTAACAACAAGAGTGTTAAGTAGTTCAAATCCTGTTTATTTAGAGTTATTAAATTCTCGCATAACCAACATACCTCTTTCAGATTCAACAGTTAATTCCTTACAGATATTACCTGTACATAACTTTTGGCAATGAGTCAAGTGGCACACTAGAAACCATCACATGCTGGAATGCTTTTGACGATCTAGAAGTTATTTAGGTGATGTATTTATAACTGTAAAATTGGTTTACTATTTGCTTCCAAATGAAACCGAACATTCATTTCACCCCGTCGCCATGAGGCACACATCTTACATCAAAATGGACATGCTTCCTTTACATGCCTGAATTCGTCTAACTTATAATATGTAGACATCATCTGCCTCCTACAAGAAAAGCGTCCACTATTCCGTTGACCTCAATCCAGCTGCATGCTGGTTCTTTTTTGACTTTTCTTTCTTCCATAATTTTTCTAACATTCTTAATGTCATCCCACCTATTGGCTGCGGTATAGATGTTTAAGAGAAGTAGATAATGTGCAGCATTGTTTGAATCTAACTGAAACAAGTGTTCTGCAGCACGTTTTCCTACCTCTGCATCTGCATAAATTCTACATGAACTCAGCAGAGACGCCCACACAGCAGAATTTGGTTTTATTGGCATTCTTTTAATAAATTCGTGGGCTTCAACTAGGTGACCGGCACGACCAAGCAGGTCAACCATGCAGCAATAGTGATCTACTGTAGGTGTGATTTGGTAGTACTGGGGCATGCAATCAAAGTATAACCTGCCATCATTTACTAGGCCTGCATGGCAGCAAGCAGACAGAACTCCAACAAAAGTAACATTGTCTGGCTTGGTTCCAGACTGTCGCATTTTTTCAAAAAATTGAAGGGCCTCTTTACCACACCCATGGATGGCGCATCCAGCAATTACTGCATTCCAGGAAGCCACGTTTCTTACGTACATTCTGTAAAATACTTTGCGTGCGTCCTGAATGGTTCCACATTTGGCATACATAGTCAGCAATGCAGTCTCCATAAAAACATTCCCCACAAATCCATTTCTAATTATGTCTTGATGAATTATCTTTCCTTGTGATAGAGTCCCCAAACTGGCACAAGCAGAGAGAATGCTGGTGTAGGTGTTACAATCTGGTTTTACATCTTTCAATTGCATATTTTGAAAGAGCTCGAATGTTTCACAATAATAACCATTCTGTTCAAGTCCTGAAATCATTGTATTCCACGAGACTACATTTCTTTCAGGCATCTTCTTAAAGATCGCTAGGGCTTCCTTTATATGTCCATTCCGTACGTAACCGGCAATCAAGGCAGTCCATGAAACCACGTTTCTTTCTGGCATTCTCCAAAAGAGTTCCAGTGCTTCATCAAAACACCCTTTTAATGCAAGTCCAGTTATCATCTCATTCCAAGTCACCACATTTGGTTGTGGCATTTTCTGAAAGAGATTCAGGGCCTCAGCAAGAAAACCATTCTGTATAAACCCAGCAATCATCGCATTCCATGAGAAAACATTGCGTTCAGGCATTTTCTGAAAAACATTGAAGGCATTTTCAGGATCACCATTCTGTGCATAACCAACAATTAGAGCAGTCCATGAGACTACGTTCCGCTCGGACATAGTGTGAAATAGTCTCACAGCTTCGTCAAGGCGCCCATTCTGAACAAAACCCGAAATCATTGTATTCCATGAAACCACGTTGCGTTCAGACATTTTCTCAAAGACGTTCACAGCCTCTTCAAAATGTCCATTCTGAACAAGCAGCCCAATCATTGCATTCCACGAGATAACATTTCTTTCAGGCATTTTCCAAAAGAGTTCCTGGGCTTTGTTAACAAGTCCATTCTGCGCATAGCCTACAATCATTGAAGTCCACGACACCACATCTCTTTCCGACATGCTCTCAAACAGTTTTACAGCTTCAACAATATACCCACTCCGTGCATATCCTGCAATCATTGCGTTATACGAAATCACGTTTCTCATTGGCATTCTGTCAAACACTTCGCGAGCATTTTCTACGCTTTCACATTTTGCGTACATATCAACTAGGGCACTATTCACGAATATATCGGATTGAAATCCACTTCTAATTATATCTCCATGCATCTCCCTTGCACGCTCAAGATCTCTCAGACCTGCAATTGCTGGAAGAATTCCCACAAATACAAAACTATCCAGTTCATTACAAGATACTTTCATTTGTTGAAAAAGCATTAAGGCTTCCTTATAATACCCATACTTCGGGTAAGCTGCAACCAGAAGAGACCACGAGACAACATTTCGTTCTGGCATTTCGTCAAACAAATTGCGGGCATCAATCAATCTTGCGCACTTAACGTACATGTTCAGAAGCGTGTTATCTAAATACATATCTTTACAGGCGAATCCAGTCTGAATAACGTGGGCATGCACTAGTTTTCCTTCTGGCAGGGATTTGTACTTAATACAGGTTCGCAACAGATAAGCATATGAACAAAATTCTGGCTGTTGCATATTGTGCAAAAAACTAAAGGTTTCCTTGAAATTTCTATTTCTCCTATGAATTGCAACCTGGTTGTCAATGGAATAAGAATCCAAGGTCGAGTTGTTAGCGTTATCATAGCGGTAATTACGATAGGTTAGCTCACTGTGAACACTTGCAGCGCCCTTGACACTGTGAAGGCACAATGGTGTGATTATCTTCGTCCTGTAGTGAATCCAAGGTCTTTTTAGCATTGTCCTCTAGTGAATTTAGCATCCATAGTCAACATAAGTGTTGTTATCCAACATCAAGCAGGTGCAGTGTGAACGCCATTGTTACATATGGAAAGATAGCTGGTAGTGAATTGAAGTCTAATAGTGGCTTCATTCAGTTTTAATTATTAGTCCCTGCCGTATAGGCAGGAGACTATAGTTTTTCAGTGCTTTTACCAGTATTAGTTTGATAGTTGGAAATAGTGTTTTTTGATATAATAGTCTTAAGACTATAGTTTTAAAGATATAATGAAATTTTTTTGACGTCATTAATATAAACTAGATTTTTTCTATTGGTCATTGTTATTTTTTCCAGCAGTCTTTTCTTTTTTCAATAAAAAAACTACTTAAAATGTTCAAGGCATGGCAACTGTCATTCTTCTAGAAGACTACGTGTCACTTTTTGAAAATATACATGCATATTTTGGCTTCACTTGTTAAGTAGGGTTTGTTTGCATGTGATGAGGTGGAAGTAATTTAAGAAGTTTGGTGCATAAATTAAACATTTAGCCCAAAAAGGAAGCATGTTGCAGAATTGGAAACTTAGCATTTTGCATTTCATTTCACGTTTACACCATTTACACAGTTGGCATACATGTCATGGAAATAGCAAGGGCAAGTGTCACTAGTGAACTCTACTTGTCTCAACTAAATTTTTCCATTTTACATTTTACACACGTTCACCAATTTTGCTCATGGCACTTCAATCTCAAGCTCAAAAAACCCCATTTTCTTAGCATGTCTAAGGAGGGTTTACTGAAATAGAATAATCAACATTTAAGTAAGGGCTCTTTTAGTGCAATGAAGATTCTCTACTTCATTAGACAATATGGGAGGACAAAATTTATCTCTTATTTCGTACAACTCTCATCCATGTCTTTCCACCATTGTGCAATTGTTTTGTAGGTGCCAACACAAAAGGAGTTTTTGCAATCACAACAGTGAGTTGCCTTGGGAGGAAACTACTTGAGGAGCATACTCATGAAGGCTGCTCACAAAACCAACATAGCTCTATTGGAAACACAACCTTATCTATATAAAGGGTCAAGCATAGGCTTCCTGAGATTCAAGAGGTGTCATTCATTGCATTTTATTTTCTATTACAATTTTCTTGGCCTGCAAAAGATGCAAGTTTCTATTATTGAATCTATAGTTTTAGTATGTTATGATTGTTTCAAAAAATTCAATGGAAAATGTATTTTATTCATCTCCTATTTACTATATTCAAACATCTTGATAGGACTATTGAGCTCTAAAATTCTAGTTATCAAGCTTGATACTATCAACTTCTTTTATTTTAAAATCATTCGTCTTCAAAAATTCAATCCAAAAAAAAAACTTGAGATTGTAAGATCCAAGACCCAAAACCCTTAAGAGTGCATTGCGCATTGGAAAAAAAAAAAACAAGCTCCTAGATTTCTTGTTGGCAGCTCTAATCAAAAAGTGCATAGAGCTCCTTCTCTATCTCAAAGTGATATCATTCAAGAGTCACAATAGTGCTGAATCAAAATGATATCTAGATTATTATTTAATTTGTGTTTAGATTTTAGGTGTTTAATGTGGATGTACACATTTGATGTGGAGTTATACTTGACAATCATCAATGTTAGTATTGTTATTTCCTAGAACAACGAAAAAATGTTGTTTGTCCATTTAGAGCATGCCAGAAGAGGAGCTTGCCACTTAATTGAGTGGATTGTAGCCTTTAAGGTATAACTGTGGCAGTCAATATAAATAATTAGTAATTTCTTGATATATTTGAAAGAAGACTATAGTTGTGTGTAGTCATAATAACTCTCTTGCAAATAGACATCCTTGTTAAAGTTGGCTGTAATAAAACATACTAGATGGTAGGTTTCTATTTCATGGCCATGTGACATGAAGTTGTAGCTAATTGGGTGCTACGCAGAAACATTATAAAGTTATGATCATTGTCCATATTTGCATTCGTCATATACACCTTTTCTCTATGCCATGATTGATGTTGTGTGCTCTTGTTCTTGTAGGCTGTAACAAGTATTCTTTAGCTCAAAATCAAGGAAGACATCTCTTTGTGATCATAACAATAAAAGAAGTTTAATATTGTCATTTCAAGCGAAGGTCAACTTGGCAACACACAATATTTATAAGTAAATATGTTATTGTTATTGACATGAATAATATACAGTTAAGTTGGAAACACTTGACAACTTTAATAAATAAATATGTTTCTATTACTAATGAATAATATTTAGGTTTTTGCATAGATTTAACATTAATAATATTTGTTTGAGGATTTGGTGGTTCAAGGATGATTTTTCAAATTCATGTCATTATTATGAAATTTGATGCATAAACCTCCCTTTTCCCAATCAAAGTTTCATTATTAGCCCTCTCCAACCCTTTCATCCATTCCACACTTTAATCTTTGACTTTGACAACGTTTTGAACTTTGTTTTACCAACAATCTTAACTCTTACCGAAACTTACCTTTCAAGGTCACAATTTCGACCACATTCATTTAGCTAGATACGTATTCTTTGGTATCCTCAATTTCTAGCCAATATTTTCTTATGAATTTATTTAAACTCTTGTAAATTCCATCCTATCACAAAGCATTTTCTCTGCAGTGATGCTAAACTATGTAATTTCTTTGTGTTTCCATGTTCGCATATGTTGGGTTCTGTTATTTAAAATTGGATAAAGGGGCTACCTTGGCAAGCAACATTTTTAACTGGATCAACATGGCACTTCTTTTACTATACATTAAAATTTCACCCGCATTAAAGAGGACATGGACATCCTTCTCACAAAGGAGGCTTTGCAAGTTATTAAACAAATTTTCCAGTTTTCTATTCCGTCTTCTTTGGTAATTTGAAAACTATTTAATCTCCTAGTATGATTGGTTCAAGTTATCTATCTACAACTTCATCACACTCTTTTGATTAAGATACTTCCTCTAAAGTTTAACCCTTTCAGATATTCAAATTTCATAGCACTTCAAGAATAGTTCAACAATTCAACCAACTTTTTTCTTTTGTTCATCATACTTTATCAAACTAGAACATTTTTTGTAGGCTTACATTGCTTGTTTATTATTCTATGGATTTCAACAACTTCATGTATTGATCCTTTGAAATGATTGTTCTATTTTGGGGTCTATAATCCAAAGCTTGAGACATTAATTCTTTCAATTTGATATGTATGTGTAGTGTGATAGTTTTAAATATGAAGTGTGGTATCATAAACTCAATTATAAAAGAGAATAAATAAAGGCTTTTTATAACACCTACTTCTTTATTTGGCTATTTTTAATATTTTGTAGCCTCAACAATTTTCCTACAACATACATGATTCCAAAAATTCCCTAACATTTGCATTGCTCCATGAGTTTCAAATAAAGTAGGAGTTGTAAGTTGGTCCCTTAGTAGTTTATGTCGTGTTTGTCATGTCAATTTATGTTTTTGTAGTAAATAAATAATACAAAACCTTGTGATGTAATATGATAAATAATTTTCCCCATTGTGAAAGCATGTTATGAAGCTAGAAGTGGTTAATAGTATTTCTAGAAATTAATACGCATACTATTCTTATGCCTAGGAAATGCTACAATTTGAGATTATAAAGTATTTTCCCCATTGTGAAAGTTTCACATGCTATGAAGCTAGATTTCTAGAAATTAATACGCATACTATTCTTATGCCTAGGGAAGAAATGCAAGAGACAAGGTATATACATCACCATTATCCATAGTTATTAGTGATATGATAAAGGTATGCGCTTTCTACCCCACTCTCAAGATAGTGCATACACCCTATTCACTAATTAATTCTCTCCATTTTTTGTATAATATCTAATTGTTCATGACTTTTTAAGTTATTTGTGTTATTTTCAATTGATTGAAGATAAACTTTTACTATTTTTGTTATTTTATCAATATTCAAAGTCTTTTCTACACTTCTCTTTTTTTGTAGAAAATTGTATAGCTCTCATAATTTTATTTTATTATTCCAATCACCCAAAAATACATTTTAGAACTACAATACTTGGGCTAGACTCTTATGATTCTACACCAAATATAAAACTTTGATTTATAAAATATTGTAATAGTCTTCCTATTGAGTTTCCAATTATGCATTTTATTGTCATTGTATCTGTCCTCCAAAACATAAAGATTGATATAGTTTTTTAGTTTTTATTCTTATATAAGCCATTCCACTGATTACTTATCTAGCCATATCCAAATAATCTTGAGTAGTAGCATCATATAATCCTTTAGATACATATTTCTAGTGAAAAAGTATAAAAAATTTAGAATTTTATTGCATTAGTTCTCAAACATGAACTTTTCCACTTAGAAGAATATGTTTTAGCCTATTTAGGATTGTGAGGAAAGAAATATTCATTCTACATCATTCTAGTTTGATACTATCACGTTTAGAATTAAACACTAAATTAGCTCAAAAATCTCATAGATAGTATTAGTCCATGGCTACTTTGAATCATAAAAGTAAAGAAGCAAAAATAAAATTTCTAGTTAGTTCGCATGCATTGAGGTTTTATGGCTTCCTCTATTCAAAAAATAGAAACAAAATTGATTTTATGCTTGTGGTATCATCGTCTACATTCTCTTCTAGTAGTTCTTATATTCAAATTCATTTTAGAACACAACTCATCATATTCTTCAATTCATGGTACTAATTTGTCTTTATTTTGCTAACTATGCTAGTGGAAGTTGAGCCACATAAACCAAGAATTTTGGAGATTTAGGAAGAATCTCACTCAAATACTTTTCTAACATTTGATACTATAACAAAAATAATCTAGTACAATCTACCCTTTTGCCAAAAATAATCTAGCACAATCCATCTTTCATTAAAGGCAAGGACTCTAGCTCTCTCAGAGCTCTTGTTTAATATATTAATAGTGGGTTATATAGACAATAGTTGGCAATTTTTGTAGTTTTTTTTTTTGAATTTTATAGATGATTTATGAATTACTATTGAAGATTTGTGAACTAGTACTAGAGATTTGCAAAATACTGTTGGGCATTTTGTAATCGCATCGGGGTAAAATTTTGTAGTAGATCAATTTTACTATTTTTTGAATACAATCTTCAATATTTTATTTTTATTTTTAAAGTATTGATTGTTATATATACTTAAATGGTTTGACTATTTTGTTATTAAATAATATTTTTGCACCTGATTGGTAAAATAGAGTTGGAAATAATCCATAGATGCATACATAGAGCTAGATTTCTATTCGTAGAGCTAGATTCTATTCATAGAGGAAATTTCATAATCATTGCATATAATGAAATTGTACAAGTGATACATCTATTGTTTTCATCAACTTTCAATTTGCACAACTTTAGCATTTAATAACATATTTGCTTCCAATTTGTCGAGTAGGTAACATAACTCCAATTTTCATTGGCCATAAATATTGTTTACCCTTTTTGGTGTGGAACTTGATCGTGACATCAAAGTTGCCAATCTACAATTGTCGGTGTTGCATTCTATAAATTTGAAAGAAGTGCATGAGATTGAATCTAAATACAGTTGTCTTCAATTTGTCAGAATATTTTTTCTAATGTAACAATAGTTGTGAATTTTACCCATAGTGTGCCACTATAGGAATTTGAAGCATACATTGGGATATCTTTGACTAGTGTGCAACTATCACAAGCCACCAAATAGAATAATTGAGTGGGCTCCAAAGGGAATGTGGTTATGAGAAAGAAATATTTTTTGCAGCCTATTGTCAATTTTTTCTAATAACTTAGGTCTAATGAAGCTCATTTCATCTACTAGAACATAGATAATGAAGTACATGCTCTTGGAAGGTTGTACGTGCTTGTCCTTGCAAGGATGTCATTTCTTTGATTAATATTCAAAGGACATAATGAGTTGTTGATGCTTATATGTTGAATGTTGTTATGCATGTAGGTGCAAGTAGTAGCATTAGTGATTGTCCGTGTGATGTTGAGTTGACCATTGCACACTTTATGCTTGTTATAAGGTGAAACTTTCCTTTGCTTGTTGTTCCTTGAAAAATAATCTTCAATGGTAATTGCTGAGTACAAGAATGTAAATGTGCTAGGACAATATCACATGCCTTTTTTTGTTGTGTTGACAACACAAATTATTGTAGTGGATTAAGAAAATACGGGGCTTGAAATGTTAGGTAATTTGATTGTATGAAAGTTGTATTTTTTTTTTTTGGTATTGTATTCAACTGTAAGTTTTCTCAATTATCATTCAAGTCAAATTCACAACTTCCAAGCATGTCGAGATCATTTAGGTGGATAGGCAAGCCCAGGTACAATTTTGATAAGACTTTTCATTCACTAGGAATATTGTTTAGTATAATGTTTCTAGTCTTTATTGGGCTAGCAACTTCATTTTCATGCACTAGTTCAGGAGCATTGCTAGATACATTCCATAGATAGTATTTTGTTTAAAAACATTCACAAGTCTTTACAATCTCATTTGATGATGATCCAATATTTATTTGAAGGTTAATGAATAGTTTGTACAATACTAATCTACTCCAACAAAAGGCTTCAGTTGATGTCCTCCTTTACAGGGATGACTATGTAGCATGAGGTGATACAGACAATAGTATTGGTGGGACACTTTTTCCATTAATATTTTTTTCAATAAATCTCGATGGTCCATTTTTGAGCTACATCAATAAGTGACGGTTTCTCTAAATGTATAGGGTGGGAGATGCAAGATTCAAAATTGTTTGGGTATGTTGGTTCTTTTGGGGGTACAATTGGTACACATAGGAATTTTTTTGGGGTGACATTTAAAGATACAAAAGTCCTCCTAGAATTGGAGTGTGGCAATTTGAGTAAGAGATGATTGGTTTCTTGGGTACCAATATCATGGTCCACAAGGTTTTTAAGAAGCATTTTTTGAAAATAAATTAGGGTTAGAATTTTAGATTTCAACTTGCTTGAAATGTGAGTCAACATGTCATGGTATGCTTCTAACTTGTTCTTAGCCTTTTCAACATATTTTGCAATATAATTGAGGGTTGCATTAATTGAAAGGATGAGGTGGAAATGCAATGCCCTGCTTGGGAACCCAAGAGAAATAAACCTAACATGTTACAATCTTTACTAAACTATTTTTTAAATTTTTAAACAACATCAAAGTAACAATGGGGAAGCAATATACACATACACATCAAGTACACATAAGCAATTACAACTACAATTTTCCATTTCCCAAGAGTTCCTTCACATGGAGTCACATTTAATAAGTTTATAATAATTAATTTAGGTCTCAAGTACAAAGTCTCTTGATCATAAAATAAAGGAATTGAAATATGAGAGAGATAAAGACATTGAAAAGAGAGGAATCCTGATCTGCTTAGTCATATTAAGGGAGATAATGTAGAGGGAGATATAAGAATTGATCAAGAGGGAGTCATAAGGATGAGTTGATTGTCTGTTGATCAAAATAGAATTTTGTAACCTATTCAGAATATGAAAGTTGCTGATAGAGGAAGAGATTTCAATACAAAGAATTATTTTCTTTTTGGTATTTTGATTGGTCATACTGATTAAGTTTGGTCAGTTTGGTTTGCCATCAATGCCAAAGAGGGAGATTGTTGAAAATAGATTGACACAAGTATGAATATGTGTTTCAATCATTGTTTTGTCATTGATGTCAAACCTGATACTTGTTGGTAAGACAATTGCTTATATGATTTAAGTACTATCATTTGTTTGATTGATGAAGAGGATTTGATCAAATGAGGTAACAATAGCACCTAGAGGAAAGGTTGAGTTAAGATATGAAAAAGAGTACAAGGATCAGTTAAGATAGTGACATTATAGTGCATTGGTAATCTACTTAAGGTTGCAAAGGATGGTTACACTAATCAAGTTTAGAAGAACAAGTTAAACAGAGTTACACAATGTTTGCTTGCCAAGCTTAACATTCTGCATAGTAGGTGCTGAGCAAAGATAGTGTAAGTTGAGTAGAAAATCAATTAGAGTTGAGCAAAGTTAATTTTAGTGTAAGCTGAGTAAATTTTAGTTGATGTCGAGCACTAGTAAACTTTAAGTTCATGCCGAGTGTTTTGACAATGGATGCCGAGCAACGTAGTATATGCTAAGCATCAGAAGCTAGTTAATGTCGAGTGTCAACATTATGAGAAAGATTATAAATTTGATGAATTTGAGCTAAAAAGTTTGATTTCTTTGATCATGTGAAATGTGTGGAAGATAAGCTTGATGAAATGGTGGCACATAATTCAAGATGAACCATTTTTCAAGGAAAATTCAAAGAGGATTGAAAGGAGAAGTTTCTAGAAGGGAATGTAATGAAATGAGGGGTAGATTCATTGAATCCAACCTAACCCTAAAATGGATGATGGAAGATGAGTGGAAAAATATTTTAATTCTCTATTTATAGAGATATTTGGTCAGAAGAAAGGGTTGTCATGTGTGAGAACCTAAGGAAGACAAGGAGTCTAGGATATTGCTTCATTTAGTGACTAAGAGAAGAGATTGCATTGGCAAGCAGAGCAAGAAGGCTTAAGGGTATGGATGCTTGAAGGGTGAACAAGCTATCAAAGATGAAGAGTATGAAAGCCAAGTAGAATGGACGATTGAAATATAGATCTGTAATCTACAAATGGAGTTGTAAGTTTTTATCAAATCAAGCTTTACTATTATCTTCTAATCATTGTATCAATCTAGGGTAAACCCTTTGGATTAAGGTTGACCTAACGATCATTTGTAAATCCTTTAATCAAGTGACATTCCAAGTGAATGATCTAAAGTCCTCTAACAAGGCTCAATCCTAATAGGGTGATTGAAATCCTTTAACCAAGTCACATCTAACAATGTGTATTGTAACCTTTAACAGGGTTGGCCTTTCATAGGGCATCACTTTAGAAGAGTGAGAATAAGTAGCATGTTACTGGTGGTTTATTTTCAAATTGGGTTTCCATGTTAAATCATTGTGTCAAATGTGTTATTGAATATATTATGTTTCATGTTGACATTTCTGCAAAGTTGATTTGATAGTAACCTACAAGTTTAAGTGATTGCATAATCTAATGGATGCATGCATGATCAAAATGTTTTACAGATATGGGTTCACTAAGTTGTGAAAAGTTTTAATTGTACATTTGGACCTTGGATAACTTATTCACCCCCCCTCTTAGTTATTCTAAAGAATTCCAACAAAAGAAATAATAGATACATTGTCACATAAGAAAATGCATAAGTAAAACTAATAATATAAAAGCACCTCTAATGAATAACATTCATTGCATGTGTCACAAGGTATATGAAAATAGATACAAGTACATCAATATATAATACAATATCCTGTAGGATCTCAAAACATATGATACATAAATACATCTAACGAATAGAAGCCTCCAAGATGAGAATAAGATGATAATGGTACTACTATATCAATGAGCATCCAACAACTAGCAATGTAAGGGGCACCCAAATGGTAAGAAGACACTACCTCCCAACCACGTGGTCACCTAATTAGGTTCCCACTCCTATTGTGTAGGAGAGATAATGTATGATCCACACAAAGATAATCAAATCATAAAATAATCCTAGGCAAGGAATCCTGATAGCAATCTATCTCAAAGGTACCAAGTACACAAGTAACTTCTAATCTTGGAGGCAATAAAGACACGTAGGAAACCTAATATGCATGTGGGAAATTATCATCACATGAGCCCACTCTAAGGTTACCTATACAGCCTCTTTGGACTTTGACCCCCTAGTGACTCTATACAACATTGGTATCCTTTCTTACAGACAAGGCATACTAACAAGGCAAGGTTGCAACCAAGCATCCTCTCTACTCCCATCCTAGTCTATACTAGCACTCGAGAGATGGGCGAGGTAAAACACTAAATCTTGTTAATTCACTTTAACTAATTTAATGAAATGCTATCATTTATTAATAAAACTTACAATGGGTTACTTAGGCAACCTCTTGAGGTCTCCAATCTCTATTGCAAGCCACTTTCCAGCATACACATAGATAACCTACCTAAGCTCATAAAAGTATATCTCATAAAATCACAATTTTTACCTCAATCCTATACAAGCAACTAGAAAGCACCAATAGATAAATCACAATTTCACCTTAGTCCTATACAAGCAACTGGAAAACACCTATAGATAAATCACAATATTCACCTTAGTCCTATACAAGCAACTAGAAATAACCAATAGATAACTGATCAAAAACGTCATAGGTTGCATCAAGAAAATCATAATTCATGGGCTTACAAAAAAGAACTCGATCTCATCACACAAACACATAGATATAGCATATTGGTTGGGAATAAAATAATCATGACAAAACAACATCACATAAAAGCATCACAAAGACAATCACTTCCCAAGCCTATCGTAAACATGCCTATCTGGTCAAACTACTAGGTTTCCCCCAAACCCACCACAAAATTAAACATGACATTTCAACATGCATTTAAAACAAGTGTAGTTATTTAGTCTTTTTTATTGAATATAATTCCATAAAAATTGATTTGTGTCAAATTCAAGTTTACATTTCATAATTGTATCATAGTTGGATAAAGGTTATTAATCATACAATATTATCATGTTATTAATTTAAATAATCTTAGATCATGAATAATTTAATTAATGACATAAATGTATATTATTAGATTAAATCTTAATATCAATTTTATTTCTAAAATATTATTTTGACTTCTATTTAAGTCTAATATTAATATTTATTTTTCCTTTAATTCATTATGCAACTAGAGATAAAATTATAAATTTAATTGAATTATTTATAAATTCTCTCATAAAGTCAAATAGTTATTAACTAGATGATTACAGAGTGAACTCTACCATAACTTCTCTTAAATTATCATAACATTATAAATATCTATTTATTAACTTCCCTCTTGCATTAATAAATATAAAATCGTTTATATGCAACTAAGAGTTTGACTAGACTTAAAGAATCACTACTATTAACATTCACTTTAACTAAATGAATAATATTTATTTAATTTTTGAAATTAATAAATAATAATTAGTAATTTTCAAAAAAAAAATTCAAAAATAATAATAAATCATTATTTTTAAAAAAATTAATAAATAAACTAAAAAATTATATTATATTTTTATAAATCAAAATCAACATGCAATTGATATTTTTGCATGCCTTTGATCTCTCAAATCATGCAACCATACTATACTTAGTTTTCTATTTTTAACATATTTGTGTTCACATGCATGCATAAGTTTAGCTTGAACATACTTTTCTCTCAATTAATCTTTTGCTATCCCAATAAATATTGTAATTAAATTATTTTAGATGTAAGAATAATATTCATCTATATTTGGAAAATTCATGATAAACACATGGTTCTAAAGAGAAATTTAAAGTTGAAAACCTAATTGTTCAATTTGTTGTTTTCTTCCAATTTTCTATAATTGAATTTTTCCTATATTAGAGAAGGTTTAAAAAGAATACAATCATAATAATTTTCTATAGATTTTCCTCAATCAAGTTTACTTGATCAATAAGTTTTCCTTTTCAAAATCTATAACATGATTCCTTATCTAGAATTAATATAATAAATTAATAAACATTATGCAAGCACTTAGGAAGACACTAGACAAATCTTTTTATAAAATTCTACAATGGGTTTTCAAACCCTACCTCAAAACCACAACTAAAATCTAAGGCAATTTGTGAATGCATGCAAATACAAACCCTTTGAAACTTTCAACAATTTTTTTTCTCCAATTCCTAATTTTGCTTTCCAAAACCCGCGTCTAGAAATGAGCTCAAATTTCCTAATAAAGAGTTTAACTCTACCTAGGATTTCTAGTTTTTGAACATGCAAAGGACTCTCCTTACAATAAACTTTTATTATTTAATCCTTTCATGCACACTTAAAGAACTTTTTAATTAAAATTTTCTTTTCTATTTTCTTTTCCTCCACTAAATATTAATTAGTACAAGCACTATTTAAAAAGTAGTCTATTATTTAAATTCATTATTTAAATGCAATTCTAATTTAATTATTATGATAAGTGGTGAAGATTTAAAATATGTGAGTGAATCAGTATTATTAAATTATTAATATGAAACTTATTATTATTAATATGTGGTGAAAGTATTATGAGTCCAATTTTAAACTACTGATTCACTCCCCTCCCCGAAGTTTACCTTTCCTATTGTAATTTCCAACACCTATATATGTAATTTTCTAAGTTAATAGAAGAGTTGAGACAAGAACAAATGTGTTTGATACCATTGATTTACTATTCCATGCATATGTTAGTCTATGTATTTCTTTCAAATTAGATTGGAAATCTAAAGGCAATCAGAGTTTTATTTCTCTTTTCAATTTAATGAACTAACAAGTAATCATATAATTACTAAAGTTAAGAGAATTACGTCTGTTGTGATATGCAAATTATAGTCTTGTATCTTAGCTTCATATCATTTCATCCTACATTTATTCATATTACAAGTTTTCACAATTGCATTATTAGTTACATAGATTCATAAGATGTGTGAATTTCTAGAATTGATCTTGTCCCAAGACCAATCCATTACCCAGGTTAGTTCTACCTAGACCTAACTTGATTGACCTATTTTGTTATCTTCTTAAGAACATACCATAGTAGAATTAGAAATATACAAATTCTTTGAAAATCATAGGCAAGGGAGTTGTACCTATAATTCAAAGAGAAATTAGTTATCAAATAACATTTTCCCAACTATTTTATTTAATTGTTCTTTATACATTTGGGCACTTTGAGAGTTATTATAAGAAAGATCAATATATTTACCAACATATATATTATTTTATTAATAATATAATAAACGTCATACTTAATAATTAATATTAAATTTTAATTATAATATTTAATTATATGATTTTGTTTTATAAAATATGATTTATTTATTTTATATAAGAAGAAACACATTTATATATTTAAATAAATAAATAGAGGAATTTTAAATTGTATTTAAGAATAATATTTTTTATGAAGGATGTTATTTTGGAAAAGGTTTAAGTTTTTTTTTTTTATGAAAATAATTTCTTTACTAAGTAAATTTTATTACTTTTGCGAACTTGAAAACTTGAGCATATGTGACTCCTAGAAAATGAAAATTGGAACCCGGTTTGTAAAACAAACTTTTGTGATTTCAAAACCAAATGAACTATGACAACTATTTTTAGTGTGATGTATGGTTTAGGTTACTGAGGTTGGGTTTGACCTAGTATGTTGTCCAACGTTGACTAGTTTTGGATGTTTACCAGAGGCTTGCGGAGATTTTGTTCTATGCTGATGTTATATTTATTATTTGGTCATGATCTTTTATACCTAACCATTGTGATGTATTCACATATTTCTATGATGATTTTTGATTAGTTACTTTTGGTGCCTTCCAATTGCTTGTATGAAATTGAGGTGATTATTATGATTTTCTTGCTATAACCCTTTAGTTTTCAATTGGTTATCTTTGGTGCTTTCCAATTGCTTGTATAGGACTGAGGTAATTATTGTGATTTATCTATATCAGTTGCTTGTATAGGACTAAGGTGAAAATTGTGATTTCATGATTTATACTTTTCATGAGCTTAGGGTAGGTAATCTATGTATATGTTTGGAAGTGGCTTGCAATGGAGGTCGAAGCCCTAAATAGGCTACTTGGGTAAGCCATTGTAAGTTGTTTTAATAAGTGATAACATTTCATTAAATAGATTTAAAAAGAATTAATAAGAGTCAGTGTTTTTCCTTGCTCATGACTCGAGCGCTAGTGCATGTTAGGATAAGAGTGGAGAGGATGCTTGGTTGAGATCTTACCCCATTAGTATGCCTTGTCTGTATGAAAGGATACTAGTGCCACATAGAGACACTAGGAGGCCAAAGTCCAGAGAGGTTGCTAGGGTAACCTTAGAGTTGGCTCATGCGATGACACTTACCCACTTGCATAGTAGATTTCCTATGTATCTTTGTTGCCTCTAGGCTTAGATGTCATTTGTGTCTTGGTACCTTTGTGATATATTGATGCTAGGTTTTTCTTGACCTAGATGTTGGTTATGACTTTTGGGATTGATATCTATATGGGACTTGAGATTATCTCCTCAGCATTGTGGGAGTGGGCCATTTAGGTTCCATGAGGTCAAGTGGTAGTGTTTCTTATATCATTGATATCCAACAATTGGATGTCATTGCTATATGTACTTGTGTAGTTGATCCTTTCATTTAGATCTTGTGTTCTAATGGATGGTTATATTATATTGTATTGTACATGATTACCAAAGATCTTATGAGATGATGTATTTTATTCATGATGTATATTCTTTGATCTTTTTATACGCTGTGACCTGTACAATAGAAGATTAAGCATTATAATTATGCCAAGTGGCATCTTATGTAATTGTATATTATTGGATTCACACTTATGATTACTCTATGAAGTGGATTTGTTAAGTAGCAAATTTACTCTTAATAAAAATTTATATGTGATTCAATATCATGAGACCCTTAAGAGATGTAATTTTTCTATGGATGGTTGTATGTATGTGAGTTATTGCTTCTGCTATGTTATCTCTTGTTGTTACTATCTTTCAAAAAAAAAAGTTTGGTAAACTTAGTGAAACTTTAATTTAATTTCTTTTGGGTTCCTTGGCGAGGCATTGCATACTGTTGTGCAAGAAAATCACAAGCCCGTCCTCTTTTTTAGTAGATAGAATGGGGGGGAAATCACACCCACTATAATGAATTATCAATTTCTCCTCCATGTTGAGTTTGTCAAGTGGTAGACTTGCCATGGCTGATTTTAGATTGCCTTCTTTGCTATAATACCCAGCCTTTGTAACTAGGCTATTGATGGAAAACAAATAATCTCATTTTTCATAATGTCCAAGAAGATTCTAGAGCTTCTAGAATGGAGAGGGTTGTATTTTTTGGTTAATTTTTTATTTAAAAAAATAAATAAACCCTTAGTAAAATTAGGTCTAGCCAATCATAAAGTAGAAATTATTGTACAAAATTATATTTCAAAAATAAAACATTCCAAAAATTTAGTATATATGATTTTTTCACTCTAAAAATTATGCAAACACTAATTCCGTGTCTATATATAAGCCTATTTATGAAGTCTAACAAAAAAAAAAGAACTAACAATTTTTAAAAAAAATGAAAAAATTACAATTTCACTTAGCATAAATGCCAATGAACTTTAATTAATTAGTATCTCCCTTACACCTTCATTATGTGTAAGTACTGGTAGTACAAGTACTAGTAATATAATAAATTGTATGAAAATGAATCAAACCTCCAAACTTTAGTTATAACTTAAAAAAAGAAAATTTGTATCAACTGAACATTTAAGTGCCTACTAAATTTTAATCCAACTGCAACAAGATCAAGAAATTAGCCTAAACTACGAGTGACCACTCACAAATAATTTTCACCAGGTATTACAAACTGAACTCCTACACCATGTTAACTAAAGAATAAGTTTTTAGTTTGATGCCAGTAATATGTTTACAACTATCGATACCTAATGCATATTGTTATGTCTAGTTGGGTTATTTTCTCAACGTCAATTTTGTTGGCAAAAACCCAAAAGGGAAGTTTCAATATTAGAAAATACTAAAGTTTCATTATTACAAATCTCTACAAAACAGGTTTTAAGTGCATTATCAAAAAATAAAAAAAAGAGAGCTATGGCTGAGCATAAGCCCTTGTCTCTTGTTTTAGTATAAGTAAATAATGAATCATGATGAGAACCACACCAACATCTATGAAACAAAAACATTATTTGCTAGGTGAAAAAGCTAGCATTCAAACCACCATCTATAATTGATTTTTGTAAATGCAAAATAAATCGCAACACATAATCTGTAAGACAAATGGATAACAATTCTTTTAAAGTATGAATGCTAAGATGAGTACTAAATTTAATCAGTATCAACTCTCATTTCAAATCACCTTAAAGAGAAAATATAGATGAAGTTACAAATTTTATTGTGCTTTTGATTGCTGATTGAGGAATTTATAGATGATGTCATCTTGAATCTAAGAGTATTGTAAGGTTTTTCACAAGATAATATCTCTATGGGACATATTAACTTATGGTCTTGTTGGAATTTGGATCTTTTATCAAATTTTCTTCATTTTCATTTTGATTTAGTTGAAATTTGTATTTGTTCTATTGGTTTGAAGATGCAATTGATCTCCTTTTTAAGTGCCCTTATTTTCTTTGAGTGGAGAACATTTCAATTGGTTACAAATGATAGGACATTAACATAAATGAAAAAAAAATTCAAGAGGGGAAGAAAGTGCATTAGATATTACATATATCTAGGAATAAAATTTCCTTAAATATTTGTACAATTTTTTGTATTCTTCAAATCCCCATTTGATTGGTATGTTATTACTACTAATGAGTTTTCTCTTCTCAACATACTTTGCAAAAAGATTTGTGAGTCCATTATCCTAACAGTAATATGCTCATTTTTCATGAAAATTATACTTCTATTTTCAATGATTGATCCTAATTACTTATTGTTAATAGGAAAAATATAGACTCTCCCAATACCAATTGAAGGGAAATTTCACATCAAAATAACTTGTAATGAGAATGGAACAATGATTCACTAGTGAGAATAAAACAGTTTCAAAAGGCCTCATAGATCCCGTTTCCTCTATGCTCTATTCCACACAATGGGAAGGGTATAAAGTAGAAATTGAAGCCGAGTACGAAACCCTGATAGAACTAAAATTCAAAACACCATCCCCATCTAACTTCTTCCTCAAGTTTTTGCACGCAAGCTTTCAATGTAAGCATCAAGTCCATCACAAAGGCTTGAAGGGTGTTGTGAACACTTATTGTAGGACTTTTAAGGGAGTCTTAAGGACTTTCTATAGATTTGGGCCCTTGTGGGCATGGTCTCCAATGCCTTAGCTCCTTGGGGGCATAGGATGGAGATAACCTATGCCAAAACATCTCTATCTACACATGCACACACCCACACCCAAGTAGAGCCATATGAGGCTTAATTTTCATGTATTGTTGTGCGAGACAATCACATACCCACCCTCTTTGTTAGTAGAAAATGTGGAGGGGAAATTATGGCCACTGCAAAGAAGCATAAATTTCTCCTCCATGTTGAGTTTGTCAAGTGGCAAAGCCGCAATGGCTAATTTCAAAATGTATGAATTGCTATAATGCTTGACCTGTCCAATTAGGTTGTTGATGGAAAAAAGAGAATTTTAGTTTTTAGAATGGCCAGGATGATTCTAGAACTTCTAGACTGGAGAAGGTTGTGGTTTTTTGCTTAATTTTAAAGTTTTAAAAATAGATAAACCCTTAGCAAAATTAGATCTATCCAACCATAAAATAGAAATCATTGTACAAAATTATAATATTAATGAAAACATTAATTCAATACACATATATATAAAGACTAAAAAAAAATTAACAATTTAAATTTATTTTCAAAAAATACAATTTCACTTAGCAACAACTTAATAATTTAGCATCTCCGTTACACCTCCATTATGCGTTCCATTATGTGTAAGTACCATTAGTGCAAGTACTAGTTAGCTGATAGGCTTTCCTTCTAGAGTTACCTCTAGCCTAAATTTGTCTCACGCTAGATAATCACTGACAATAAATGGTTTTTGATTGCTAGTAAATGGTTTGTCATTAAAGTTTTTTTTGTACAAGAAATGAGGTCTAGAGATAGACTAGAAACCAATGAATAGCTAGGTAAGTGAGGATCTGTGACTTGTGCCAGGCATGGAACAAAGGATTTGAAACTTGTCTCATGGTTAAACCACCAATTTCAAATTTTAAACTAACATAGTAAAAACCAGACATTCCTAAACCAGATAGATTTTTTCGACTGTGGCTTTGGTAGATTCTGAAGAGTTGTCACTAGAATCACTTAGTGGAAGGTGGTGATCAAGGCATTTCCACTCCTCTAACTTATACAGTAATTCCTCAGTGGCCTTGGTAAGCATAGTTGCTTCACTAGCAACATTTTCAACCACATCCATGATATACCATGCCTGTGAGCATGCTTTTATAGCTTTATCTATCATACTTTTACACTCACTAGGAGTTATTGGATAAATGTGGAAATTTCTAAAATAAGACTTAGCAGTGAGACTGCTTTGGAAGACTATTGATTGATATTCAATTTCGACTCTACTTCCAATCCGATGGAAAGTCCAAGACCCAAATATCTTTAGCTGTTGAAACCTCGAGAGGATTTATCATTCAGCAATGCTATGAATTCATTCCACATTTTTCCTTCTTCTTCCTCCTTTCCAAGCTAATTTTTTAACCCTTGAATGAGTTTTTGTTGGTTATCCATAACTGGGAAACATTTTTCTCTTGGATGGTTACCCAATCCTTTTTATAATTAACACAATTAGATCTCATTCTAATTGATCTTCACTAGAAGCTCTCTCGATAGATAAATTGTAAATTTATTTAGATGCTGAGCTCATGAGAATGGAACATGGTCAGAAGTAGGGGACTACTCAAATTATTACCCGAAAGAGTGAGAGTGCACATATTGATCAATCTTAGAATCCATAAGGACCCATTTGGTTGCAAGAATTGTTGAACACATTTTTCATCTATGTTGGAATAAGATCTCTTTTGGAATTTGTGCATTCTTAAAACAAGTCATGGAATATCATTTTGACCTATTTGGTTGTCTTGGAAGAGGATTCAACAGATGCATATTCTATGTTTGGTTGAAATGATTGAAATAGGAGGAATAAAAGAAAGAATAAGATGAGCACCCAATATCTCCCTCTCCCCCTTCAATACGGTATCTATCTCCACCCCATATTGAAAGCCTCATTCAATCAATGCTCTTCTTCTAGAAGATCCGAGGTCAATTTTCTAAATGTTTCACAGAGCTATTGCAAGAGGCCCCCTTGAACACCATCAAGTTTCAAAGACCCAATGGAAAAATAGCCATTGTCACTACCAATCCAACGAACAAGGAGCACATACTAAACACAATATTTGAGATATATCCCAAGGGAAAGTACAACACATTGGTGACACAAGACGTGCTTAAGATATTTTCCTTTGATAACATCTGCAAAGTGGCCTATGACGTAGATCCCACTTACCTCCACATCTCTCATCTATGCTTAGAGTTCATGGAGGCCTTCGAGACTCCAACATCTCTAACCATGCAATTCTTTCTCGCTCCTATTCTGCTTGCATGGAAGTTCAAGTGCCTCTTTAATGTTAGATCCGAAGAAGAAAAATCACAGACATGACAAGAAATTGAATTGAGTTAAT
This sequence comes from Cupressus sempervirens, assembly GCA_028749045.1. Lineage (NCBI taxonomy): Eukaryota > Viridiplantae > Streptophyta > Pinopsida > Cupressales > Cupressaceae > Cupressus > Cupressus sempervirens. The sequence continues at coordinate 219,100,575 of CM053787.1, forward strand.
TAAAACATGGAATAGGAATAGCTTATTATTATTCCATTTTTTTTAGGAATTTTGCTCTACCCAATTTGAGGCCAAATGAGGAGAGTCCAATTCTAATTTTAATTTGGTCGATTGCAAACAAACATGATATTGGTGAATGCGTGAGTTTACAATTTCTTATTCCACCCAAATTCCTGCAACCAAAAAAGGCCTAATGGAATTTTCTTAGTCAACTTATTATGCTCAAATCAATAAATTTGTTAAATTTGGGCAGGTAACCAATCAGGAAAGAAAGCTAGAATTTGGGTTCTCTAGGTCCAAAATAGATTATTTTTGGGGATATTTGATAGAATTATAATATTAAATTCAAATAAATTTTAATTTTAATCAATATTATTAATAATGTGAAAAAAAATTTATTTAGAATTCGATTAAATTATAATAACATTTTAAAGAAATTAAAGAAAATTAAAAATCTTAAATTTGCATAAAAAATTAAAATCTATAGTAAAAATAATGTTTATTAGCCAAGAGAAATGTTTAAAACTTTTCAATATTTTAAAAAAAATCTTATCATCTAATTTAACTTATAATATGAGTAATACAAATATTTTGATAATTGAAATATAAATTTAATTTAAACTATATTATTTTACTATTAATTTAATTAAAATAGATAAGAATCATATCTACTAAAATTTTAAATATTATTAATATAACTTAGTATATTCATTATTTAAAAAATTATGCGAAATAAAAATATCCTAGTTTCGACTATAAGCAACATAAATGTTCACTCTTGATACTTTATAAGAAAAAATAAATATTGTATAATTTATTAAAAATATTTTCAAAAGAAAACTAAATTTTAATTTTTTTGATGAATAGTATCTATTAATTAAATATTAAAGTTACATATTCAAGAAAAGGGGTCTGAGCATTCATAAAAAAACTAAATTTTAAATTAAAAAAATTATAAAGATAAAAAGATGAAAGTGTTGAAGTTATTCAACAATATAGTTTCAAGATCTATCAAACTCAATGGTGGTTCTAACTTTCTATTGATTGGAGGCTAAGGTAGCATCCCTTGTGGGGATTCTGGTGTTGCCTTTAGCATGTTCTAGACCATCATTCATGTCAGGGTTGAGTGACTTGAGGTGGAGCCTATGTGAACATGTCAACATGCTTAATTGAAGGGCTTTGACTTCATTAAAATTTGAATATAATAACAATATGTTCATATAGTGAATTTTTAGTCTAGACACTATGACTAAGAGCTATATATGTCTTTAATTGGTTTATCTATATTCAAAACATTAGTACATTCTTGAGATTTGACGCTATAGGTTCTTTAACATTTCTACTAAGTCTATTTTTATTGTTTTCTCTAGAGAAATTCAATATTTTATTGCATTCTCTTTTATTGTTTAGAAAATTGTTCTCCCTAGCTTTGTAGAAGTTGAGAAATCCAACTTCACAGACTCTCAAGAATAGTTGCATGCAAATATCTTGCAATGAAGAGAAGCCAAAAAATGGAAAAAGCAGAGCTTAGAAGTTCTCAGAAATGTGAGAGCAAAAAATATATTCTAAGTTATGCAAACAAAATACAAAAGTTCAACCTTTTAAGGTGAATGAAACCCTAAAGGAAAGAAAGCTAGGTTTGCACATTATAATTAATATAAAAGATTAATTATATGCACCTAAGAGAGCTAAACCACCTAGAGTAATAAATGACTTACTCTAACACCCCCCCTTAAGTGAAGCTTAGGAGGAAGCTAACCTAGCAAAGCTATGGAAGCAAAAAAAATGGGTCCCGACAACAAGGCCTGATCAGGTACCCAATACAAGGAAATCTCTGTGAACCAGAGACAAAGGAGAAAACCCAGTGGGAAAAACCCCTCTCCAAAAAGAGATAGAACAAACATGCTAAAAAAACTAACAAAAATTATATGGCTCAAGAGACTCTCTCAAAACCATAAACAACCCCCCCATGAGAGAGAGATTATACAGTAAAGCCCCCCCAGAATGATGAACTCCCTATAGAAATAAACAAACCAATGGAACTCCAATGCGAAAGAAATAAGGGCATAGAACAAGGAAACCACTGAATGACAGGAAGGCCTAACTGATGCTCAAAGGAGTAGACATGAGGATCTTGAAAGGGAATCCCCAAAGCAGGTGTGCTGACACTATCATGAAAGAGGAGATGAACGTCCTCTATGGAATCTGCAACAAGTGCTCCTAAAGGCTCGATGAGTGGAGCTAGAGAGTCTGACAGAGTTGAAGAAGAAAAGACTTCAATGGAATGAGGTGTGGTGAACCCAAGAACAATACAAAGGTTCACGTATCCTGACTGCACCACATGATGCTCTCGTGAAAGAGAAGAAGAATGCTCCGATAATGGAGATGGTGGAACAAAGTGCGAGAAGGTGTAGAGACGGGTGGTAAGATCAACTATCCTTGAAGCAATAAAGCGTCCTATTGCACTATCCCGAATGTAGATTGAATCTGCAGTGAACTCAACTGACTTCCCTAATCCACTATGTGTAACCTGATACATCGAGAGAAGGTTGGCAGAGAGAGATGGAACATACAATACATCATTGAATGTGCCATCTTGAATGCGAACGAAACCTTTCCCATAGACAGTTAGAGCAGTGTTATTCCCCATGAGAATATGAGGGATCAGAGAAGCCTCAATAGAGGAGAAGACCCCTTGAGAAGATGCCATATGGTGAGACGCACCTGAATCCAGTATCCAAGGGACCTAGGAAGGGAAGGCAATGGAAGCCCATAATGCATGACCCTGTCCAAAATCTGGTGAAGATGTTGAAGAGGTGGAATAAGACTGAAAAGCAGACCGCTGTGAGGTAGAAGAGGATGGGGATGAAATAGAGCTCTTTTGAAGAAGGGCTTACAAATCTACAATTTGTTTCTCATAGCCATCAAATCTTTTCTAAAAATAATGTGCCTCATCATGAGCTCCTTTCTGACAATAGGAACAAGAAGGAGTCTCAGTCGTCTTTTTCTCCTTCTTCTTAGAAGAAGAGGATGGACCAGTAGAGTGTTGAGAAGAGGAATCAGATATTTTCTTCGTCTTCTGCTCCTATGTATCCTTGGCAAGTAATGCCTGTGATGGTGAACCTGTAAGTGAATCCATCTAAGTGAGCTTGGATTGCTCACAAGTTAACCTGTCATAGAAAATCTCAAAAGAGGGCATCTGATGTCTATTACCCAAGGCATCCATAGTGGAGTAGAAAGTAGAAGAAAAGATCTGATACTGTCCTCTCAAATTTGAGAGTATCAAAAAATTACACTCATCATCTGTTTTGTTTCTACCACATCCCTGCAAAATTGTGCATAGAGATTTGAACTTCATCAAGAAGTCCTCCATGGTGGGAAAGCTATTAGGTGTCAAAGATGTCAACTCTGCATCAAGTTGAAGTGCCCAAAACTCATTCACTTGGCCAAATAAAGTCTGAAATTTGAGCCATTAAGCCCGTGGAGTAGTCAAACCATCCAAGTGAAATAATAGACTGTCTGAAATGTTGAGTGCAATTAGTCCCATGGCTTCATCCATTTTGTTCTTGTGTTGTAGAACCTCATAAGGTCACATAAGAGTAGGCTGATTCGCATCTAGACAAGACCATAGACCTCTTGACATGATAAGTCTAGTCATTTGTGTCTTCCAGGTGTGATAGTTATGCGGTGTGAGCCGGATCATAGAAGGATCCAACATTGAGAGAAAGAAAAGATGGAAGTAGAAGGGTCTGATTCTAAAGCAAATTACAGAATAGAAAATGCTCCCCCCACAATGAATAAAAAAATCCCCCAAAGGCAAAGCAACAACTATGGAAAAGCACAAAAACTGAGAAAAGAACCTGGAATTTGGATCTAGAGAAGAGGAAAACAAAAGCCTCTACTTCATCTTCAAATTTGGAAGCTCAAACAAACTCAAAATCACACAAAACTAGCACCAATGTCTCCGTCTTTGAGTCAACTTTTTGACACTTCTTTTAGATCAAAAAAAGACCTTCGTATGCTCAAGTTATAGCCAAAAAACTGACTACTGCTTCGAAAATGCACCTTGCTGGAAAATTACAGACACGAGCTTAAATTTGATGGCTGTACGGCTGTCACGGCACTATTGCCGAAAAAAATAAATTGTCACCGAAAAGATGATGTCAACAGCTAAGAAATGACATCAGCATGCCAAAAAGTGAAGTCAACATACCCCACGAAAAGTGGCGTAATCCGTCGGCAAGATGATGTCAGCTTGTTTGAAAGTGACGTCACCTATTAGTTTGATGATGTCAGCACTAGATTTTTTGATAGGGCGGGGGAGGAGCTAAAGCCACCAGTGGCGGTGGCACTCGAGAGGGAAACCTAGCGATCCCGCTGTCCCGGGGGGTGAGTTGGCGGTGGTCAGGCGACGGTCGAGCGGCGACATGGTGGAGCGGCCGCCGGGTGGCGCTATTGTCAAATCTGCCAGTGGAGTGCAGAGCTAGTGGTGGTGGCACAGTGTCATGTGAGCACTACAATGGCAGTGTGATTTAAAAAATTTTTTTTTTTCCTTTTTCGTTCGTATAGTAAGTACGAATGCTCCCTAGAGGCTTGAAAAAATTCTCCAAAAATGCCCTGTGTCCAAAAATGAAAAGTTTTATATGAATCCTAACTATAAATGGCCTTCTTGATCCAATGGTGATGTCTGTTTGAGCCCAAAGTACCCCAAAAAATTTTCCTTCATCCTTTTGAAGAAAAGAACTTCGAAAAAGATGGGGTTTCTGATTGCGAATCGTGGCTTCGAGAATCTTCAGACGAGGAAGCAGCAGGGTGGCTCTAATACCATGTAGAAGTTGAGAAATCCAACTTCATAGACCCTCAAGAACACCTGCATGCAAATATCTTGCAATGAAAAGAAGCCAGAGAATGGAAAAGCAGAGCTTAGAAGTTCTCAGAAATGTGAGAGCAAAAAATGTATTCTAAGTTATGCAAACAAAATACAAAAGTTCAACCTTTTAAGGTGAACGAAACCCTAAAGGAAAGAAAGCTAGGTTTGCACATTATAATTAATATAAAATATTAATTATATGCACCTAAGAGAGCTAAAACACCTAGAGTAATAAATGACTTACTCTAACAAGCTTAACCTTAGCATAGATGTTGCATACGATATATAATATATGTGGTTAGTTTATCCAATTTCTCTCTTATGTTTCTTATGAGGATGCATTTACAATAAAAATAACACTCTTTTCATTGAAGAAAGAGATTTAATATGGATTGTAGATTCATACCTAACCGTAAGTCTTCAAAATCCTTAAAAGGAGGATGAAACCCCATTGTATGTGTGGATGAGAGCAGTGTATGGGTAAACTATAACGAAATCTAGAGGGAAGTGTAAAAAGACTTAAAGAAACAAAGAAACGTTGCAGTATTCAGTTGATCAAGAACATAGTATCATAACTTCAAAGAGTGACATATCTTATCAAGCAAGGATTAGGTTAGTCAGAGTAGAACAAGGATCTAGGATCAACAGATGGAGATTGCAAAGCTATTAGGTCAAAGACTTTCTAATACTCTCTAGCAATTATATTAGATAATGGAAATCCTATGGACTTAGGTTGGCTTAGTAGCCATTTGTAAATCCCTTAACAAGGTGACATTGCAAGTGAATGTACAAAAGTCCTCTAACCAGGCCTACTTTTAGTAGGGTAGTGAAATCCTTTAACTAGGTCACTTTCGATAGAGTGTAAATTCTTTAACAGGACATGCCTTTCACAGGGCAGACCATTGGAAGTGGTCAAACATTGTAACCTTGAACAGTTACACATTGTTGCAGTGATATTTTGTGGGTGTCATCCCCACCCTAGTTTTATCTTCTCATTTTGGAGGGTTTCTAGGTTTCCAAATTTGTGTGTTGTCTATTTTCATGCATGTCTTTACTTTCAAGTTTAGTAGATAGATTGAATGCATGTGAATGGTTTTAGTTAAAATAATTTAAAAGGGTTAAAGTTAGTTACTTCTGATTCACCCCACCTCTTAGAAGTAAACCTTCCCACTTGTTAATTCCAACATTTGAGACTCAACAATATAAAAAAATCACATAACTTGTAATTCAATAAATTGATTTTCAAATGATAGGTTAATATGTGCAATGTTTAGGTTAAATGGAGATACACTGTTAATGTTATTGCTCATTCTGAAATATGATAGCTAATATCTTTGAAGAAACACTTCTACATCATTTTTACAAGGAAATAAAATAATGACCTTAGAGGTATATTGATAGCAATATTAATAGTAGTTCTATAATATATTATAATAACTAAAACTAATATTATACAAGGAATTATAAAATTTGAAGTCCATTGCACCAATCTTTTATTTGCATCCTCCTCTCCACTAAACCAAAAAACTTTATATAGATAAATAAACAGAGATGGATAGATAGATACATGGGGAAACATGAAAATGGAACAAAATCTCTTACCCTAAAGATTAGCCTCTTCTCAATCCAACTGACAGGATGATTGAGAGCATATTGTTCTCTTGTCATATTCTTCGCTTGCATCAAAGCAATAACCACCATGTCTCCAAAAGGCATCTGCATGGTTGTTGAAGTAATAAGGGCCATATCAAATGGACATAGCTTTCTCTCCAATGGTAGAAAATGAGTGAAAGACTATAGCTTGGGTGATTTACCACCATTTGGATCATTGTTTTTTAAATTATCCCCTCTCAGTCATTTGGACATCAGTAATAGTGTCCAAAAAAATTTCAAATCTTCGTCTCAATAATAACCAGTGATCTACTAGAATAATTCATCTTACCTTTTAAAAGCTTTGTTCCATCAGACATCTTGACTTCCATAATAGTCAATTTACTAGAGCAATCTTCTCCTCTCCTAGTATAAATTTATGCAAAATCATCTCAATACAAAGCAAGGCTCATGATTTTTTTTTGGGGAACCTTTAGAGATGTCATTTCATGGAATGAAATGAGAAGTCCTCTCATGGAATGCAATGGTATAATGTCTCATGGATTGCGATGGGTTTCTAATAGATATAAGAAAATCATATGGTCAAATTTTTTTAGAAACTATCATGACTACGGTGACAACTACATTTTGAATTAAGTGAAGTAATGAAAATCATAAGCATCTGACAAAATATACTACTATGATCATCTACATCACAGTTTTTGAGAAAACTTACATGTCACTCTAACTTTGTAAGTTATCCAACCTTTAACCAAAGAATCCCATGATCAATAAACCTTTATTCAACGGTTCTTTTCTAATTTGAGACAATTACTGATTGCTTGCAATCTCATAGGAAAAGCCTATTGGCTAACTAGAACTTGCACCAAAAGAGGTGCAAGAGGTATGTCAATAGGTTTTATTAGAAAAGAAAATTGAAGAGATATAAAATTAAAGGAAAGATTTCAAATAAGTATTTTTTTAAATAGAGTAAAGATATATACACATCACTAACCTCTTTGGAGGTTCAGACATTGTACAACTTTAAAATTTTCTTTTTTATTACCTTTAGATGTGATTAATTTTGATTTCACTAAAATAATCTATAAGTCCAATACTCTTCCTAGTTTGGAGTTAATTTTCTAATTCAAAGTTTTTTTAGTCCTTAGTCGTTACTGCACTAGGGATTTTTTGTGAATCTCTTAAATTTTTTAATTTCCCAATTCCTAGATCTTTCAAACCATCAATCCTTCAATTGATGTATCTATTTCTACTATATTTTTGTAGCTTTACCTATGGGCTTTAAGATCCTTGCACACACATTGTCATCCCAATGATGTACTATGCTTCCTATTCTTGCAACACCATAGATTACCTCTAGAAGTCACTCCAAAGTTTAATTTATACCAACCCTACTGAAAGTGTTTCAAACTGATCTGTTTCCTTTCTACTCTTTGACCCACTGGGAAGGATTTGTAATCCATATCATTGCTTTCTAATTTTAATATCCCAACTACTAAACTTGTTTTCTATTTTCTTTTTGTTTCCAAGGCTATTATTTATTGCTTCTACTTAGTTGCTTCTATCTTATTGAGGGGGGAAATTGTTTCCATGTTCTTTCCTTGAAATAACGTCTTGTTCCTTTCTTCCAAGGTCTCTTCAAGTAAGATTAGAGATAGTTATGTAATTCAACTTATTTTCTACTCTTTATTTATTATTATTTAATATAATTATTACATTATCATACTAAGTGTATTAAGATAATAAAAGGGTTCTTAAATTTAAAAAATTATTAATAAAGATAATAAAAACAAATAAAAGCTTTTAATTTTTTTGAATTGGTAGATTTTTTACTATCTAATTTTTAAAATATATTATTTATAAATTAATGAAATACATTTAAAATAATCGAATTATTTTATGAGCTCTTCACATTAAGACTCAAAGAAAAACTTAACATTTAAATTTTAATCTTTCAAAATCCAAGTCTTCCAGTAGATACTTTTGAAATCTCTTTCTTTAATGAAAAGAGTGTTATTTTTATTATAAATGCATCCTCATAAGAAGCATAAGAGAGAAATTGGATAAACTAACCACATGTTAGAATTATTTAGAATAACTAAGAGTGGGTGGGGGTGAATCAATTATCCAAGGTCTAAATGCCCTAATAATACTTTTTCTCAAATTATAGTGAATCCATACACTTTTCATCAATCATCCTAGAAAATTATAGTAAACCAATATGTAGGGATAAAACATGCAAGATCAACACATGACATAATGATTTATGTGGAAACCCAATTTGGGAAAAACCACAAGTAACATGCTACTTGATTTTCACTCTTCTAAAGTGATGCCCTGTTAAAAGTCTGCCCTGTTAAAGGCTTACAACACACTATTAAATGTGAACTTGTTAGAGGATTTCACCATACTATTAGGAATGGGCCTGATCAAAGTACTTTAGAACATTCACTTGGAATGTCACCTTGTTAAAGGATTTACAATATGGCTATTAAACCAACCTAAGTCCATAGGATTTAAACTAACTGTTACAATTGTTAGAAAGAAACAATAATGGCTTTTTGATTTGATACAACTTACAACATTTCTTGCAGATTTCATATCACACTTCAACTCAATCCTTTGCTTGGCTTTAATCACTTCAGCTCTGACAACTTGTCATCTCAAGCTTCATCTCCTTGAGTCTTCTTACTCATCATACCAATGCAATCATATCTATGGTCATCTCTTGAAGCAGAGTAACTATGCTTTCTTACTCCTTAGCACCTCCTTCAACACTTTATACTTTCATGCTTGACCTCTCCTCTCTCTTTGCTTCGTGACCTTGTTATTCCTTATAAAGAAATCTGGATTGCCTTTGCCGCTCGATTCTCCCTCTCCAACTTTAGGGTTTCAAATGGATTAGGTAGGATACAATGTATCTACCCCATATCTTGCTCTTATCTAGAAACTTGGTCTAGAATCCAGTTGTATTCTCCAAAAATGTTCTACATGGTGTTCTGTTCCACCAGCTCATCACTCTTATCTTCTATTTAATTCACAGAATTCAAGATAACAACCTTGTCGGCTCAGATCTGACGAATCTTTGATCTTTGAAATAATGCAGCAACTTGGCACTATTGGTTTACTGATGCTCGACATTTCTATGTTACTCAGCACTTGTATTTGCTCGGCACTTGTTTCTGCTTGGCACTTGTATCTGCTCGGTACTTGTATATCCTCGGTACTAGTTTCTGCTCGGCACTTGTATTTGCTCAACACTTGTATCTGCTTGGCATTTGAAGTTCACTTGACACTTACTAAAGTTGAACTTGCTCGGCTTCAACTAGGAATCTGTTCGACACTTACTAGCTTGCTCGGCTCTCTCTCTCTAATGAACTTAGTTAAGCTTTATAAATGACTAAGCTAAAACCTTGCATCTTTGATATGTTTCAGCGTGCCCATTTTTGTGTCTTAGAGTATGTCATCAATACACTTTTTCATCAATGGCTTAGCTGATCCTTGTACTTTATTACAACATCATAACTTCAACCTTTCTCTAGGTGTTTTGGTTACATCTTATTGATTGCCTCCTCCTTGTCAATCAACCATTTGATAGTGTTTGGATCACTAAAGCAATTGTCATTCCTACAAGTATTAAGTTTGACATCAATGACAAAACAATGATTGAGAACATTCTTTACCAGTTCCATTACTCCCATTACTTTTTATATATGATCATTTCCAACAATATCCCTCATGATCTTTTCAATCATTTTCAACAATCTCCCTCTTTGGCATTGATGGCAAACCAAACTGATCAATTGATCAACTTAGTTACCACGAAGATTGTATCCATTATTTTGACTGCTGCATCCTTACTACTAATCTCATATATCTCCCTCTTTCATATATATCTCCCCCTTGCTTTGTATTGATTAGTTTTTTGCATATTTCTCCCTCTTTGACATAAATGCCAAAGATGTAGCATCTTTAACATGCAAAGTATAAGCTTTGCATCTCATGTTTTCTCCCTCTGTCACCATGCTTGTGACTGATTTGGAGTTTCTGCTTCTGCTATCATCCTCTGCATCACTCTTCTAATATTTCAATGATTTGTTCCTGTTGATGTAGGGCAGTTTCCTTGTTGTTTTATGCTGCTTGAATTAGGGGCATTACCCCCAACTTGCCTCTAAGATATTCATAAGCATCCTTGTGCAATGGTTTGGTGAAGATATCTGTAGTTTGTTCCTTTGTATGAATGTACTCCAACTTCACTTGTTTGTCTTCTACCAATTCTCTGACATAATGATACTTGATTGCAATATGCTTGGTTTTTGCATGTATTACTGGATTTTTTAATATGTTTATAGCACTTGTATTATTACAATACAATATCACAAGTTTAGTTACCTCTTCTTTCATTCCTTTCAATAGATGTGTGAGCCACACAATGTTTGTGCAATTGACTGCTGCTGCCACATATTCTGATTCTGTAGTGGAATGGGATGTGCATGTTTGTTTCTTGCTGGTCCAAGTAACTAGCCTTTTTCCTAAAAATAATGCACCTCCACTTGTGCTTTTTCTGTCATCAATGTTGCCTCCTCAATCTGCATCTGTATATGCATTGAGTTCAAACTTCTTATTCTTTTTGTAATATAGACCAAAGTTATCAGTTCCTTTGAGATACCTCATTATTCTTTTTACTGCTATGAGATGATTTTCTTTGGGATTAGCAGAGAATCTAGCCACTATTCCAACTACTAATGCTATGTCTGGTCTATTATGTACAACATATTATAGTTTTTCAATCATGGATCTGTACATTGTTTGATTGACTTAAGCTGATACATCATTTTTGGATAGCTTATTTCCTATTACCATTGGTGTGCTGACTGGTTTGGACTCCTCCAATCCAAATGTTTTAAGTATCTCTTTGATATATTTTGATTGTGTCACAAATATACCATGTTTCAGTTGATGTACTTGCAATCCAATAAAGAATTTGATCTCTCCAAACATAGACATCTCAAACTCATGTTTCATTTTGTCAGCAAAGCCTCTACAAAGCACTTCCTTTCCTCCAAAAACTATGTCATCCACAAAGATCTTAGATACAATAATATCCTTACCTTCTTCTGATTTGATGTACATGTTGGTGTTATCATCAGTTCTTTCAAATCCTATTTGCACTAGATACTTGTGAAGTCTCTCATACGATGCTCTGGGTGCTTGTTTCAAACCATAGAGTGCTTTATGTAATTTACAAACCATATCGCTGTTGTTCTCATCAACAAATCCCTCTGGTTTTTCAATATAGACTTCTTCTTCTAGTATACCATTTAAAAAAGCAAACTTTACATCCATTTGATAGACTTTAAAACCTTTATGTGCAGCATATGCAAGTAAAGTTCTTACTCCTTCCATTCTAGCAACAGGAGCAAATGTTTCCCCATTGTCTAATCCTTCTTCTTGAGCATAACCCTTGCATACTAGTCTAGCTTTGTTTCTAGTAATCTCACCATTCTCATCTAGCTTGTTTATGAATACCCACTTGGTGCCAATCACATTCTTGTCAACTAGTCTGGGAACCAAACTTTAGGTTTTGTTCTTCTTTATTTGATCAATCTCTTCTTTCATAGCTTTATACCAGTCATCATCTTGTAATGCACCATATACTGTCTTAGGTTCAAGTTTGCTGATCAGACATGATTCATGTCTTAGTCTGTTCCTTATCATTGGTCTTGCATATTTGTCACCAATTATCCGTTCAGTAGGGTGATGTATTTTTACATATTTGGATAATCTTGGTTCTGTCCTTGTTTGCATGTTTGATCTTTCAGCTTCAGGGTCACTATGCACTTCGTTGTCAGGTTATTTTTCATCTATTTCATGTGTATTGACTTCAGGATCAAATTGTGCATTTTCTTCATTCTGTAACTCGGCTTTTGAATGTAACTCAGCATTCACTGGTTGTGACTCAGCTGAAACTAAAATTTGTTGTTGAATTTCAATTTGATTGATAGCATCCTCGTCAACATGCATTCCTTCATAAGAATACACAAAGGTTATGTATTTGTTCATTCTCTTTGGTTTTTCAGCTCAGACTTCTATATTCTCATCAAAGGTTACATTTGCACTTTCCAAATTTTGTTAGTGTTAGTATTCAAACACTTGTATGCTTTACTTCTAGTGGAGTAACCAAGGAATATACCTTCATCACTTTTTGCATCAAATTTCCCATTTCTAGCATCTTTAAGGATAAAGCATTTGCAACCAAATACTTTGAAATGTTTTACATTGGGTGAGTGACCATACCATAATTCAAAAGGTGTTACACTAGTACCTTTCTTGACTTGTACTCGGTTTAGTGTATGAACAGCTACACTTACAGCTTCTCTCTAGTATTTTAGAGCAACAGTCTTTTCCATCATTAATGTTCTGACACAGTCAATCACAGATCTATTTCTTCTCTCAGCAATTCCATTCTATGGGGGAGTTCTAGTAGCTGACATTTGTCTTTTGATTCCTTTGTCATTACAAAATATCTCGAATTCATTTGATGTGAATTCACCACCTCTGTTTGATCTCAAGCATTTCAAACTTTTTCCTATTTCCTTTTCAACTCTAGCCACATACCACTTAAACATTTGAAAAGCATTAGATTTTTTCTTTAAGAACATAATAGTCATCATCCTGGAATAGTCATCAACAAACAACATTATGTATTTATCTCCTTTGTAGCTTTGTACTTCCATTGGACCACATAAGTCAGTATGAACTAACTCAAGTACTTCTTTAGATGTATAGTTTTTGCTTTTGAAACTTGACTTTGTCATTTTTCCTAGCTGACATTGTTTGCACATGATATTGTCAGGTTTTTTAAATTTAGGTAAACCTCTGACTTTCTTCATTTTACTGATATTGACCAGATTGTCAAAGTTGACATGACATAGCCTTCTATGCCATAACCACTCATCATCAAATTTTGTAACAAAACAAGAAACATCATCCATATCAAGGTAAAATAGATTACTTCTTGTTTGATCTCCTTTTCCTATCAATTTTCCATCAGTACCATAAATTTTTGCAGTTTTGTTTCCAAATTCTACTTTGCATCCTACATTGCCTAACTGTGAGACACTCAAAAAATTGTAGTTTAATCCTTCAACATACTATGCATTATCACATGAATTTTTTTTTTAAAGCTTAATGGAGCCTTTTCTTTTTATTTGACATGGAGCATCATTACCAAATCTAACACTATTTCCATCATACTAAGTAAAGTTAACAAACTTACTTTTGTCTCCTGTCATGTGATGTGAGCATCCACTATCTATGATCCATCTGCCATTTTTATTCATACATGTTACCAATGCTATAGGTTCTTCTTCATTAGACTAATCCTTCATGGCTACATAAACAACTTCGTCATCATTATCATTAGAATTCTCTTCAGTAATATAACACTTCTTGCCTTTGTCTTTGTAATATTTCTTGTCATCTTCTCTTCTATATTTGTATTTGTTACCTTCCTTGTAATCCTTTTTCTGTGTACACCTTGCAGAAATATTTCCTACTTCATTGCAATTGAAACAAATGATAGGCATCTTACCTTTGAATTTTCCTTTGCCTCTGTGAAATCTTCTAGCTAGCAATGCTTCTAGTTGTTCCACATCTTCCTCATCAGTGCTACTGTCACTAGATACATATTTCATTTTTCTTCCTTTCTTTGATTTTACCTGTTCAACATCTTTCAGTGATAGCTTGGCCTTGAAAGTAGATTCAACATTCTCAGGTCTGTAGTTATCAAAGTTAGATAACTTAAATGCAGTCAGTCTACCCACTATTCCTTCAAAACTTAGATTGTTTCCTGGTACACATCTTAGTTCTTGTATTGCTGATACTCTAATAGCATAGATAGGGAGCAAGGTTCTTAAGAACTTACTATTAATAGTATCTTCATCCGGTTGATCACTGAAACATCTTATTGCACTTACCACTTCCTTTATTCTTGCGCCATACTAAGCAGCATTCTCACTTTCCTCCATTTTCATATCATCAAATTTTCCTCTGAGGCTTTCTCTTTTTGCTCTTTGGACATTCTGATCTCCTCCATAGATGTCTGATAGGGCTTTCCACATTTTGAATGCAATGTCACATCCTTTGATATCATCAAATTCAACATAGTTAAGTGTAGAAGTAATCTCCAGCATTGTCTGATTGTGTTCCTGTTTGTTTTTCAAATCTTTTGCAGTAAGAGTACCAGTTGGATCAACATGTTCAGTAACAATTGAATTTTGGGCATAATCTCCTATGGATCCAAGATGTAGCTTCATCAAACATTGCCATGCAACAAAGTTGTCTTTGTTGAGCTTGGGGAATTCTCTCTTAAGCATTCTGATCTTTTTTGCTTCTAGTCCCTTTAAACTAAATCAACAGTTTGGCTCTGATACCAATTGTTAGAATTCTTTAAAATAATTAAGAAGGGGGGGGGGGGGGGGGGTGGGGTTGAATCATTTATCCTAAATGCCCTAATAATAATTTTTCTCAAATTATAGTGAATCCATACACTTTTCATCAATCATCCTAGCAAATTACAGTAAATCAATATGCAGGTATAAAACATGCAAGATCAACACATGACACAATGATTTATGTGGAAACCCAATTTGGGAAAAACCACTAGTAACATGCTACTTGATTTTCACTCTTCTAAAGTGATGCCCTGTTAAAAGCCTGCCCTATTAAAGGCTTACAACACACTATTAAATGTGACCTTGTTAGAGGATTTCACCATACTATTAGGAATGGGCCTGATCAAAGGACTTTAGAACATTCACTTGGAATGTCACCCTGTTAAAGGATTTACAACATGGCTATTAAACCAACCTAAGTCCATAGGATTTAAACTAACTGTTACAATTGTTAGAAAGTAACAATAATGGCTTTTTGATCTGATACAACTTACAACATATCTTGCAAATTTTAGATCACACTTTAGCTCAATCCTTTGCTTGGCTTTAATCACTTCAGCTCTGACAGCTTGTCATCTCAAGCTTCATCTCCTTGAGTCTTCTTACTCATCATACCAATGCAATCATATTTGTGGTCATCTATTGAAGCAGAGTAACTATGCTTTCTTACTCCTTAGCACCTCCTTCAACACTTTATACTTTCATGCTTGACCTCTCCTCTCTCTTTGCTTTGTGACCTTGTTATTCCTTAAATAGAAATCTAGATTGCCTTTGCTGCTCGATTCTCCCTCTCCAACTTTAGGGTTTCAAATGGATTAGGTAGGATGCAATGTATCTACCCCATATCTTGCTCTTATTTAAAAACTTCATCTAGAGTCCAGTTGTATTCTCCAAAAATGTTCTACATGGTGTTGTGTGCCACCAGCTCATTACTCTTATCTTCTATTTAATTCACAGAATTCAAGATAACAACCTTGTCGGTTCATATCTGATGAATCTTTGATCTTTGAAATAATGCAGCAACTCGACATTATTGGTTTATTGATGCTCGGCATCTCTGTGTTACTCAGCACTTGTATTTGCTTGGTACTTATATTTTCTTGGCACTTGTATTTGCTCAGCACTTGTTTCTGCTCGACACTTGTATCTGCTCGGTACTTGTATATGCTCAGTACTTGTTTCTTCTCAGTACTTGTATCTGCGTGGCATCTGAAGTTCACTCGGCACTTACTAAAGTTGAACTTGCTCGGCTTCAACTAGGAATCTATTCGGCACTTACTAGCTTGCTCGGCTCTCTCTCTCTCTCTAATGAACTTAGTTAGTCTTTACAAATGACTAAGCTAAAACCTTGCATCTTTGATATGTTTCAGTGTGCCCATTTTCTGTGTCTTAGAGTATGTCATCAATACACTTTTTCATCAATGGCTTAGCTGATCCTTGTACTTCATTACAACATCATAACTTCAACCTTTGTCTAGGTGTTCTGGTTACATCTTATTGATTTCCTCCTCCTTGTCAATCAACCATTTGATAGTGTTTGGATCACTAAAGCAATTGTCATTCCTGCAAGTAGCAAGTTTGACATCAATGACGAAACAATGATTGCGAACATTCTTTACCAGTTCCATTACTTCCATTACTTTTTATATATGATCATTTCCAATAATCTCCCTCATGATCTTTTCAGTCATTTCCAACACCACATATATTATCTATTGTATGCAACATCTATGCTAAGGTTAAACTAGGGAGAATAATTTTTTAAACAATAAAAGAGAACGCAATAAAATATTGAATTTCTCTAGAGAAAACAATAAAAATAGACTTAGTAGAAATGTTAAAGAACGTATAGCATCGAATATCAAGAGCATACTAATGTTTTGAATATAGATAAACCAATTAAAGACATATATAGCTCTTAGTCATAGTGTCTAGACTAAAAATTCACTATATGAACATATTGTTATTATATTCAAATTTTAATGAAGTCAAAGCCCTTCAATTAAGCATGTTGACATGTTGACATAGGCTCCACCTCAAGTCACTCAACCTTGACATGAATGATGGTCTAGAACATGCTAAAGGCAACACCAAAATCCCCACAAGGGATGCTACCTTGGCCTCCAATCAATAGAAAGTTAGAACCACCATTGAGTTTGATAGATCTTTTAACTATATTGTTGAATATCTTCAACACTTTTATCTTTTTATCTTTATAATTTTTAAAATTTAAAATTTAGTTTTTTTATGAATGCCCAGACCCCTTTTCTTGAATACGTAACTTTAATATTTAATTAATAGATACTATTCATCAAAAAAATTAAAATTTAGTTCTCTTTTGAAAATATTTTAAATAAATTATACAATATTTATTTTTTCTTATAAAGTATCAAGAGTGAACATTTATGTTGCTTATAGTCGAAACTAGGATATTTTTATTTGGCATAATTTTTTAAATAATGAATATACTAATTTATATAAATAATATTTAAAATTTTAGTAGATATGATTCTTATCTATTTTAATTAAATTAATAGTAAAATAATATAATTTAAGTTAAATTAATATTTCAATTATCAAAATATTTGTATTACTCATAATATAAATAAAATTAGATGATAAGATTTTTTTTAAAATATTGAAAAGTTTTAAACATTTCTCTTGGCTAATAGTCATTATTTTTACTATAGATTTTAACTTTTTATGCAAATTTAAGATTTTTAATTTTCTTTAATTTCTTTAAAATGTTATTATAATTTAATTGAATTCTAAATAAATTCTTTTTTACACATTATTGATAATATTGATTAAAATTAAAATTTATTTGAATTTAATGTTATAATTCTATCAAATATCCCCAAAAAAATCTATTTTGGACCTAAAGAACCCAAATTCTAGCTTTCTTTCCTGATTGGTTACCTACCCAAATTGAATAGATTTATCGATTTGAGCATAATAAGTTGACTAAGCAAATTCCATTAGGCCCCATTTGGTTGCAAGAATTCGGGTGGAATAAGAAAATGTAAACTCACGCATTCACCAATATCATGTTTGTTTGCAATCGACCAAATTAAAATTAGAATTGGACTCTCCTCATTTGGCCTCAAATTGGGCAGAGTGGAATTTCTTAAAAAACATGGAATAATAATAGGCTATTCCTATTCCATGTTTTAATTAACTCAATTCAATTTCTTGTCATGTCTATGATTTTTCTTCTTTGGAGCTAACATTAAAGAGGCACTTGAACTTCTATCAAATATCCCTAAAAATAATCTATTTTGGACCTAGAGAACCCAAATTCTAGCTTTCTTTCCTGATTGGTTACCTGCCTAAATTGAACAAATTTATCGATTTGAGCATAATAAGTTGACTAAGCAAATTCCATTAGGCCTTTTTTGGTTGCAAGAATTTGGGTGGAATAAGAAATTGTAAACTCACGCATTCACCAATATCATGTTTGTTTGCAATCGACCAAATTAAAATTAGAATTGGACTCTCCTCATTTGGCCTCAAATTGGGTAGAGCAAAATTCCTAAAAAAAATGGGATAATAATAAGCTATTCCTATTCCATGTTTTAATTAACTCAATTCAATTTCTTGTCATGTCTGTGATTTTTCTTCTTCGGAGCTGACATTAAAGAGGCACTTGAACTTCCACGCAAGCATAATAGGAGTGAGAAAGAATTGCATGGTTAGAGACATTGTAGTCTTGAAGGCCTCCATGAACTCTAAGCATAGATGAGAGATGTGGAGGTAAGTGGGATCTACATCATAGGCCACTTTGCAGATGTTATCAAAGGAAAATATCTTGAGCAAGTCTTGCATTGCCAACGTGTTGTACTCGCCCTTGGGATATATCTCAAATATTGTGTTTAGTATGTGCTCCATGTTCACTGGATTGGCAGTGACAATGGCTATTTTTCTATTGGGTCTTTGAAACTTGATGGTGATCAAGGGGGCCTCTTGCAACATCTCTGTGAAACATTCAAAAAATTGACCTCAGATCTTCTAGAAGAAGAGCATTGATTGAATGAGGCATTCAATATGGGGTGGAGGTAGATACCGTATTGAAGGGGGAGAGGGAATATTGGGTGCTCATCTTATTCTTTGTTTTATTCCTCCTATTTCAATCATTTCAACCAAACACAGAATATGCATATGTCGAATCCTCTTCCAAGACAACCAAATAGGTCAAAATGATATTGCAGGACTTGTTTGAAAAATGCAAAAATTCCAAAAGGGAGCTTATTCCAACATAGATGAATTATGTGTTCAACAATTTTTGCAACCAAATGGGTCCTTATGGCTTCCGAGATTGATCAATATGCACACTCTCACTCTTTCAGGTAACAATTTGAGTAGTCCCCTGCTTTTGACCATGTTCCATTCTCATGGGCTCAGCATCTGAAGAAATTTACAATTTATCTATGGAGAGAGCTTTTGGTGAAGCTCAATTAGAATGAGCTCCAATTGTTTTAAGTATAAAAAAGATTGGGTAACCATCCAAGAGAAAAATGTTTTCCAGTTATGGATCACCAACAAAACACTCATTCAAGAGTTAAAGAAGTAGCTTGGAAAGGGGGAAGAAGAAGGGAAAATGTGCAATGAATTCATAGCATTGCTCAATGATAAATCCTCTCGAGGTTTCAATAGCTAAAGATATTTGGGTCTTGGAATTTCCATCAGATTGGAAGTAGAGTTGAAATTGAATATCAATCAATAGTCTTCCAAAGTAGTCTCACTACTAAGTCTTATTTCAAAAATTTCCACATTTATCCAATAACTCTTAGTGAGTGTAAAAGTATGATAGATAAAGCTATAAAAGCATGCTCACAGGCATGGTATATCATGGATGTGGTTGAAAATGTTGCTAGTGAAGCAACTATGCTTACCAAGGTCATTGAGGAATTACTGCATAAGTTAGAGGAGTGGAAATGGCTTTATCACCACCTTCCACTAAGTGATTCTAGTGAAAACTCTTCGAAATCTACCAAAGCCATAGTAGAAAAAATCTATCTTGTTTAGGAATGTCTGGTTTTTACTATGTCAGTTTAAAATTAGAAATTGGTGGTTTAACCATGAGACAAGTTTCAAATCCTTTGTTCCATGCCTAGTATAGGTCACGGATCCTCAATTACCCAGCTGTTCATTGGTTTCTAGTCTATCTCTAGACCTCGTTTCTTGAACAAAAAAAACTTCAATGACAAACCATTTACTAGCAATTGAAAACCATTTATCGATAGTGATTATCTAGTGTGAGACAAATTCAGGCTTGAAGTAACTCTAGAAGGAAAGCCTATTGACTAACTAGTACTTACACTAGTGGTACTTACACATAATGGAGGTGTAAGGGAGATGCTAAATTATTAAGTTGTTGCTAAGTGAAATTGTATTTTTTGAAAATAAAATAAAATTGTTAATCTTGTTTTTAGTCTTTATATATAGGTACTGATTAATATTTTCATTAGTTTATATGGAATTAATTTTTAGAGTGACAAAATCTCATATACTAAAGTTTTGAAATGTTTTGTTTTTAAAGTATAATTTTGTACAATAATTTCTATTTTATGGTTGGATAGATCTGATTTTGCTAAGGGTTTATTTGTTTTTAAAACTTTAAAATTAAGCAAAAAACTACAACCTTCTCCAGTCTAGAAGTTCTAGAATCATCCTGGCCATTCTAAAAACTAAAATTCTCTTTTTTCCATTAACAACCTAATTGGGCAGGTCAAGCATTATAGTATTTCGTACATTTTGAAATTAGCCATTACGTATTGCCACTTGACGAACTCAACATGGAGGAGAAATTTATGCTTATTTGTAGTGGCCATGATTTCCCCTCCACATTTTCTACTAACAAAGAGGGTGGGTATGTGATTGTCTCACACAATAATACATGAAAATTAAGCCTCATATGACTCTACTTGGGTGTGTGTGTGTGTGCATGTGTAGAGAGAGATGTTTTGGCATAGGTTGAGAGAGATTTTTTGGCATAGGTTATCTCTATCCTATGCCCCCAAGGAGCTAAGGCATTGGAGACCATGCCCACAAGGGCCCAAATCTATAAAAAGTCCTTAGACTCCCTTTAAAGTCCTACAATAAGTGTTCACAACACCCTTCAGGCCTTTGCGATGGACTTGATGCTTACATTGAAAGCTTGTGCACAAAAACTTGAGGAAGAAGCTAGATGGGGATGATGTTTTGAATTTTAGTTCTATCGGGGTTTCACACTCAACTTCAATTTCTACTTTATACTCTTCCTATTGTGTGGAATAGAGCATAGAGGAAATGGGAGCTATGAGGCCTTTTGAAATTGTTTTATTCTCACTAGTGAATCATTGTTCCATTCTCATTACAAGTTATTTTGATGTGAAATTTCCCTTCAATTGGTATTGGGAGAGTCTATATGTTTCCTATTTACAATAAGTAATTAGGAGCAATCATTGAAAATAGAATTATAATTTTCATGAAAAATGAACATATTACTATTAGGATAATGGACTCACAAATCATGTTGCAAAGTATGTTGAGAAGGGAAAAATCATTAGTAGTAATAACATACCAATCAAATGGGGATTTGAAGAATACAAAAAAATGTACAAATATTTAAGGAAAATTTATTCCTAGATATATGTAATATCTAATGCACTTTCTTCCCCTCTTGAATTTGTTTTCCTTTTATGTTAATGTCCTATCATTCGTAAACAATTGAAATGTTCTCCACTCAAAGAAAATAAGGGCACTTAAAAATGAGATCAATTGCATCTTCAAACCAGTAGAACAAATACAAATTTCAACTAAATCAAAATGAAAATGAAGAAAAATAATAAAAGATCCAAAGTCCAACAAGACCATAAGTTAATATGTCCCATAGAGACATTATCTTGTGAAAAACCTTACAATACTCTTAGATTCAAGATGACATCATCTATAAATTCCTCAATCAGCAATCGAAAACACAATGAGAATACATTCTCAAGTACCTTTTTCACTTTGTCTATCTTCTTCACCAATTCAACCTGTGATAGTGTTATTTCACTTGATATCTTTTCATTAAGTTTTCCTTGAAATTTCTTCTCACACCATTCCATGAGTTTCACATTGGTTTCCTGGTCTTCATTAGTCACCTATTCTATAATATCTATCAGCTGTTCCAATATAGGATTGGTTTCATCAAGTGTTTGCAAGCTGAATGCATCAAGAAATATTTCTTTTATTTCTACTAGTGCTTGCTTCTGCTTATACTCATTTTTTGGTATCTCTTGTCTTTTCCTCTTTTCTAGTGCCTCTTGCACTTCATATATCTTTTGTAGGTTCATTTTCTTTGAGTCATAGCTTGGTATGACTGTTTATTCATCTAATGTAGGGTCTCCATAATGAATTAGCCTTCTAACCTTAGTTGAGCTTGAGCCTAGTGTAGATATTTACAATGGCATTGCATTATTACTCAGCTGCTTCTAAGGAGTTCCTAAGGTAGGCAAGTTTATCAATGTTTGTATTACCCCCTACTCCTTAGGGGTTTTCTCTGCTTCTTTCTCCTCTTGTCTATTGCCTAGTCAATTATGAAAATTTGAGGAGGTGCACCTAGGGTTTGTGCTACAGGAAAATCTTGTCCTGTTGGTTCCTTTGAAGGCTCCTCGACAGTTGACGAGTCTAAAAAATGCCTTTATTTTGTTATGTTTAAGATACTTTGTGATACTCCGTTTATCCTTGTTTGAACACTTATAAGCCTATGTTTGATAAACCTTTGATGATTTATGGGGTAGAAAAAACTATGTCATCTTTTGCCTAAATTATATCTAATATGCAGTATTTCATATAAATATCCAAATGTGCGTTCTTATGCTTGAATTTAGTTTGATGGATGTTTATTTGAAAATATGTCTTATATCATAACTAACCTAATTAAGGATTAAAGGATGAGCGAAAGAATCCAGAAGTTGGTTGCCGACAACATTCAAGGAGAAACGAGCATTGAGGAACAACCACGAAAAGGAAGTTATAATCACTCCAGGAAACATGGCAGTGAATAAGGAGGAGCTTTTAGGAGCCATTTCCTTCTCTACATTTACGTTGTAATAAGCGGATGCTGAGACTTCATTTCTCCCTCCTGAATTCTGTTATCCTTCCTTTCCGCTTTCAGTTGTTCTCCTATATTCTCTCCTGCAGACTTAACTTAGGACAATTACTTTTCTGTTATGTAATAAAGAGTAGATTCCCTATATATGTCGGGATCGACTCCTGTGTGTGAAGTTTTTGGTTTTTAATAAGTTTTATTGAGTAAGAGAGATTAACATTGATTCACAGTTTGTTGCAGTTGTGTTTTACAATTTTGAATCATGTAATGACTGATTAATGAAATGAATTAGTTCTCTTTAGCTTCTATCCCGTGTTGGTAGATTAGAGAAGCCAACCAAGGGGGCCCACTTGGAAGGTGGATTAGATTAGGATAGAATAGATTCATTTTACTAGCATTAGCAGTATTTTAAGTAAGATGTAGCTAGTTAATTCCTTCCTGTAGCATCACACCTCATGAATGTTCCTGCAGCATCTGCGAGAACAGTCTAGTGGATGAGTCAAGATGGAATCTTTGTTATCTTGTCATTTCATTTTCAACATTCATAGATTTAGTATTTTCCTTTCCACAATAGTAGTGTAGTTTCCTTCCTTTGCATTTTTACTTTGCTGCAGCACAAGCATAATGACTCATCAAGGTACCTAGTGCACATACTGTGCCGACCATTTCAAGTATACATCCTTGGGTTGACAATCTAAATGCACCTCATGGTAGGGGAAAAGTAGTCCTTAGCTTGAATAGATTATTCCTAAGCTAGGCCTAGCGCATGACTATGGAACACCTATTGTGAGGCGGTTCATTTTTGGTACCATTGTTGGGGATGGTGTCAAGCTAGGAGCATTTTTGAGTCATAGTTTTTAGATTAAGTTCTTTTTACCAGTGTGAAAATTTTAGTTGCATGTATCGAAGAGGAAGACGACGAGATGAATATGGTAGATTTCTTCCACAAGGATCTGTTAATTTGAATGAAGAAGTTGAAGAAGTTGAGTTGACCTTTGAAGACGCAAGTCCTATTTTCCCCACAGTATCATCATCAAGAGCTAAATCCCTAGATATATCTGGTCTCCAACCTTTCACTGAAATAGTGACTAGTCTTCTTGATAACACTACCTTGAATCCACCAATTGTTAATCATCCAGTGCCTAACATTCCTTTTCAGTAGCAACCTCATAATCCAGTCCCACCAGTCATGGCACAACCCACTTTTCCATTTCCACTTTCGAGTCTCATAACCAATGCCAATCTCAAGAATATACCTCCCACTGCTCTTCTAAAGTTCTATGGCCTTGCAATTGAAGACCTTGATACCTTATTATTTGAGTTCGACATCCTTTGTCATAGTTTTGACTATAACACTGATGCCCATAAGCTTAAATTATTTCTAGCCACATTGAAAGAATCAGCTTTATGATCGTTCATGGGCTTAGGAGCCAATACAGCTGCGAATTGGGATGAAATGCAAGCCTTGTTTTTGGAAAAATATAAAGAATATTGCAAAGCATCTGGCACAAGAGGAGATGATATCTTTAGGATATCACAGAAGGAGGAAGAGACATTAGAAGACTATGATTCTCAATTTTTATATACACTACAAAAGAATCCTCAACACACATTGTCTGAAGATTCCCAAAAACTAGTCTTTCTAAGAGGAGTGAATGAAGACTATTGCGAAGCATTGGACCTGATGGCCGGTGGAGATGTATATCAAGCTCAATGGGATGACCTGAAAAAGATATGTTAGAACTACTCAAGGTCAACCATGAAGAAAGGTCGAGGACCCCGTTCTACGGTTACAAAAGGAATTAGTCAAGGCATTTCAAAACTTGAAATATCCAATTTGTTGTCAGATTTCAAACAAGACATCATTAATGATGTCGCTACACAGTTGGATACAATGACTACAAAGAAGAAGCAAGCAGAGGCTAAGTTACAACTAGTTGCGTACTATCCTCATTGCCGAAAGAAAAAGAAGGATTGCCACTATAAATTGGTTGTAAGCATGGAGAACCAACATCTTCCAACTGGATATGTAAAAATAGATGGGGATGATGAGCAAGTATTCTTTGTTGCTCAACGCTGACCATGGGCTCAACGTCAAGGTATGCCTCAAGACCCCTTGCAAAATTAAAATTCATATGGTAATCAATGGAAAAATTGCAATACCCAAGGTCCTCCACAAAACCAACCCAATTGAAATAATGCTGGGCAAAATAACCCACAACAGTCTCAATGGTTTCAAAATTCCCAACAACCTTGGCCTAACCAACAGAATAAACAATGGCCTTAGAACCAGCAAAACCAATGGCAACCACCCCAAGGGAATTGGCAATCTCCAAACCAATGGAAGGGATCTCAACAATGGCCTAACCAAAATACTGGTGCTCCACAATTACCCCCTCCAACTCAACAACCTGCTTTAATGCCACCACCTGCAAATAGTGGACCTCAAAAGCAAACACAGCTACCTGCATAGCCCCAGCCAAATCCAAATAGTCAACCACAGTAGCCTATGTATAGTGTTGATACCTAGCAGTACCCTACTTATGCCCTAGATGTCGCAAATATACATTTGAGATCTGGAACAACCTTACTAGCATCAAAGCCACCCCTTATAATTGAAGTATCAGACTCTCCTGCAACATCAGAACTTTTCGTTGATGAACTTGTTGACCCAACTAATGTTACCATACCAATACCAGTTCAACCAGCAGTAGAATCTCCTTTTCCAGACCAACTAATACAAAAGGAACCTGAACAAAGCAAGGAACAACCCTTTGACATTGTTAATCAGTTGAAGAATATGCATGTCCAAATACCTTTGTTTCAAGCTATTAAGGACATTCCTGCTTATGGAAAAGCTATAAGGGAAGCTTTTCTAAAGAAACCTGGAAGGAAGAAGAAGGATCCTACCATAGTTCATGTTGTTGGACACTTAGCTGATATCATGTTAGGAAGAGTGATTTCACCAAAATATTCTAACCCAGGGAGTCCAGTAGTAAGTGTCAGCATAAATGCTCAATTTTTTAAAAATGCCTTAATAGATTTGGGAGTTGCTATAAATGTGATGACTAAAGAAACCATGAAGAAGTTACAAATAGAAGGATTAAGGCCCACACCAACTATTCTGCAGCTTGCAGATAGTTCCACTGTCATTCCTGATGGAATGATAGAAAATATTGTTGTGACCTTAGATTCCCTAGAATATCCTACGGACTTCATGATTTTGTCCCCTAAAGTAAACCTATCTAGCTATCCTGTCATTCTAGGTAGACCATGGTTGGCCATAGCTGATGCAAACATAAATTTTAGATTAGGGAATATGACCATATCAAATGGCCAAGCAACCAAGCAATTTGATCTATATCCTCCCACACAACCATTACCAGATTTGAGCACATCTTTTTGGCCAGATTTAGGAGATGAAGAAGAAGAGATAAATTCCATAGTACAACTTATGATGTTACATAGGCAATCTTTTCTAAAGTTGCAAAAAGAAGATTCAATAATCCAGAGCATCCTTACCAACACTTGTGTGGTAGGAAAAGATGTGTCTGAAAGCTTTGTATTAGAATTGATTACATATGAGGAGTGTGATACAAGTTGTACTTTACTTAAGGAACCTGAAAATCTTTGTTCACTACTTCCCTGTGAATTAGAAGGAAGCCCAATCTCTAAAATTGCTATGGTAGAATCCACTATTCCTGTTGAACTGAGTAAAGGCCATAAACTGCATGTTAACCCCAAATTGACATCTGTACAAATGGAACAATTAAAAGAATTGCTTCAGAAGCATGAGAAGACTTTTTCTTGGGATTATGGTGATATGAAAGGATTAAGCCCTACACTATGTACCCATAGGATATACATTAATGAAGGTTGTCTACCACTTCATCAACCTCAGAGGAGGATAAATCCAAGCCTTAGAGAAATAGTCAAAATAGAATTGCAGAAACTGCTTGATGATGGCTTTATCTATCCTATATTTGATAGTAAATGGGTATCACCACTGGTTATAGAGGAAAATGGAGAATTTGTGTAGATTATAGGGAGTTGAATAAGGCTACTAAAAATGATCATTTTCCTTTACCCTTCATAGATCAAGTTTTGGATACAGTAGCTGGAAAGAAGTACTTCTCCTTTTTAGATGGATATAGTGGCTATAATCAAATCATTATTGCTCCTGAAGACCAAGACAAAACTACATTTACCTGTCCATTGGGTACTTTTGCATACTCTATTTTACCATTTGGTCTTTGTAACGCTCCTGCAATGTTTCAACGGGCTATAATTAGTATTTTTGTTGATATATCACATGATTGTATGAAAATCTATATGGATGACTTTACAACATTTGGAGTTACTTTTGAAGAAGCAATGATAAATCTTGAAATTTTTTTGGTAAGATGTCAAGAACATAATTTGGCACTAAATAGTGAAAAGTGTTTCATGCTCATGCAAGAGGGTGTGGTACTCGGTCATTTCATATCTACTGCAGGTATACAAGTGGACCTAGCTAAAATTGAGGTAATTCAAACATTACCCATACCCACTAAATTAAAAGATATCAGATCTTTTCTGGGACATATTGGATATTACAGGCATTTTATAAAAGACTTCAGTAAAATAGCCAGTCCCTTGTACAAGTTGCTCACCAAAGAAGCTGAATTCGATTGGACACCTGAGTGTGATAAAGCTTTCCTACAGCTTAAGCAACTTTTGACCACAGCCCCAATTTTACAAGGCCCTAATTGGAACCTACCTTTTCACATTGGAACCTACCTTTTCACACATATACAGATGCTTCTGATTATGCCATAGGTGCAGTTTTAGCACAGAAACACTCAAATCTTGAAAATGCCATTTATTATATCAGTAAGAGTCTTCATGGTCTAGAACTGAATTACACAGTGACTAAAAAAGAATTGTTAGCAATAGTCTATGCTCTAAATAAATTTTGGCATTACATCACAGGTTATCCTATCCATGTTCATATTGATCATGCAACAATCAAATATCTCATGAACAAACCTGCTATAACTGGTAGGTTAGCAAGATGGCTACTATTGCTACAAGAATTTGACATAACCATAATGGATAAGCCTGGAAAAATAAATGTCGTAGCTGATTATTTGTCAAGAATCAATCATCATGATACTAATACTACTCTGGTAGATGATGCATTTCCAGATAAATATTTGTTTCATATTGCTGTTAAAGTTCCATGGTATGCAGATATTGCTAACTACATTGCAGCTAATAAGACACCAACACATTTTTCTTATAAGGAGAGAAAGCTTCCCATACAGAAAAGCTTCCATTTCTCATGGATAGACAATTTTCTATTCTATACTAGACCTGATCAAGTTATGCGCAGATGTATAAGAGAAGATGAGACATATGCTATTTTGCATGCATGTCATAATGAGCCCTGCAGAGGACATTTTGTAGCCAAAAGAACATCTTTCAAAATCTTAGCCACTGGTTACTATTGGCCTACCCTTCATAAAGATGCAATCAATTATACAAGGAAGTGTGACCAATGCCAAAGAATGGGTCGCCCAACCAAAATAGATGAAATGCCTCTAAATCCTCAAGTGGTGTTAACGCCATTTGACAAATGGGGAATGGACTTCATTGGTCCTACTGATCCTCCATCCAATGGGAAGTCTTATATTCTGGTTTGTACTGACTACCTAACCAAATGGGTTGAGGTTAAGGCTATGAAGCATGCCCGTGATGAAAAAGTTGCCAAATTCCTGTATGAAGGGATTTTTACACGCTATGGAGTTCCTAAAGAATTGGTTATTGATCAAGGCACACAGTTTACTTCCAACCTGATTTCAGAGTTGATGAAATAGTATAACATCAGGCATCGTAGATCCAATCCTTATCATCCACAAGCCAATGGACAAGAAAAAGTTACCAACCGTGAGATGAAAAATATTCTAACTAAAATAGTCAATTTACATCGTCGGGATTGGACCAGCCGGTTACAAGAAGCTATTTGGGCTTATAGAACAACTTGGAAAACCACTACCGGATTCACACCATTTGAGCTTTTGTATGGGAAAGTGGAAATGCTTCCAATTGAATTTGAACACAATACTTTAAGAACAACCTTGACCTTAGACATTGATCTTCCTACAGCACAAAGAGAACGCCTCCTGCATCTTAATTCTTTGGATGAAATGCGCAAGACCGCTTTAGAACACACTGAACTGGTGCAAAAATAGAGAAAACACTAGCATGATTCTCATATCCTCAACAAATAGTTCAAAGCTGGTGATTGGGCATTATTATATGATTCTCGCTTTAAGGATATGCCAAGGAAGTTGCAGACGCGATGGTTAGGACCATATCAAATCATCCATGTCTTTGACAATGGAACAGTTCAACTAACCACAATTGATGATGTGCCTTTCAAAATGCTGATCAACAATCATTGACTTAAACTTTACAAATGACCTCAAACAAAAGCCGAATTCATGCAACAGTTCGAACAACCGGATCCAACAACAACTCAAGTATCTCTTCTTGCAGCAGAAGGTGAAAACCTTCTGCCTGCTCCTCTTCAACATTAATTCTAATTTGCATGTCCATAATAATAACTTTATGTTTTCATAAAGTCCATTTTCTTTTCATGATATTTCTTTCCATTCATATCTTAATCTTCCATCCACCCACCCCACTCCATTTCTGAATCTTCCATCCACTCACTTTCTACATAATTAAGTTTTTGTGTTTTCAATCAAATTTGCACATGCTGATGGATGCTACCGTTTACATTATTTTTGCTACCTTTTTTTTTGGAGCATGTGACAATCCACTTGGCAGGTATAAACATTTTCAAAATATTATTCATTTATAAGTTTGCAGTTTTTGTTAATTATATATAATACTACATAGTCTCTATAATTACGACGTATTCCAGTCCCTCACCCATACTAGTCTGACAAGTGAGTACACTTGTCAGAAAATTAGCAGGGGGCAGGGGAGTGTCGTACTATCCAATGACATGCCTGATTAACTGTGATGATTTTCTAAAATCTTGGCATTACCCCTTATTAATGAGAACTTTTTACCATAAGTATGCCATGTCAAGTGTTGTACTCCCACTTTCTGAATCAATTTTTTTTTAATTTTTCGTGCTAAGCCATGATGTGACCCACTTTTAAAATTATGGCATTTGAACCATGTTTTCGGATGATTTCCATGCAAATTCATCATTTACTTTTACCTAAAGTTTAATTATGGCACATAACAATTGGTTATGGCAATTAATGTTCCCAAAAAGAAGTGGTGAAGGGTCTGAGAAATAACGCAAAGTTTTGAAGTTTGCATTCAGAAAGGGAGAGAGAAATGGAGTAGCAGAAGAAGTACCAAGAAATGGGAGGAGGTTTATAGAGAAAAGAGCCAGTTGAGCACATTTTGTTGCTCTCTAACGTAGAAGCAGTAAGAAGATTCAATGCATGCGGGTGGTTAGGTTATTGTTTGAATTTAACAACATATGATGAAGAAGCAGCTGTAGAATTCACCAGGACATTTGATGAAGGTGAAGCTTCTATGTGGGGTTTGACAGTAATTGCAATAGAAGAATGAATTACAAAAGTAATAGGGTTACCTTCTGTTGGAGAGCATTGTCCAAGCTTGCATGACGCTAGGTCAGCAAGGGCCCAGTTCACTACCCCACATGACCCTCAATTGGATGTTACAAAGCAGGGGTGCAAGAGATTTTATTTGTTGCCTCCATACCCTGAGCCAACAATGCATGTCATCAAGTATTTTACTTGTGAAGGCAGATTTTCTCACTTACATGCACACCATTTTAAGTTGCTTAGTTGTATAAGGCACAATATTGCTGTAAATCTTCTAAATTTTCTATATAATATGCTCTGTATTAGTGCGGAAGAGACTCAAAAAGGGAAAGATAATTCTATCATTCACCATGCCTTGATTAAGTTGCTAATAGAAAGGTCTCTTAGGGATGTATCCCCTTTGACATGGGATGACTTTGTGAAATTTAAAACCCTACAACCCCAAGTTGACCCTATTGAACGGTAGGGTGAGGAAAATGTAGTTCCCAGTAGTGAGCTTGTAGAACAAAATATTGAGGGATCTAAAATAGAAAACACACAAGGGATTGAACCAAAATTTGCTTCCACTCAAGAGAATGTGCCTCCACCTAAACAGGACGTCCCTAAACCCACTACTAGTAAAGCTAAAAGGAAATGAAAGTCGCCAGAAGAAATCGCTGCTCAACAAAAACCTAGTCTTGCAATTAAGCAACAGAAGAAAACAAAGAAGGTTCCTGCAGCAACTAATCCTACAGCAGTGACACCGAAATAGAAAAGTAGGCAAAAGATAGTAGTACAAGAAGAGACTCCTTTGCAGAGAAGCCCTAGAATGAGAGGGCCAATTTTTAAAGATCCTATATTGTCTAAAGCACTTGCTGCAGAGTCTCTTGTGCAGATAATTTTTGACCATTCTCCCCTTCACACTGAGATGACAGAAGCTTCTGGTAATCCTCCTACAACATGTGAGCAAGAAATTAATGAAACCTTAATGGATTTACCAGGTGTTTCAAGCCATGAGAATGAAGTAGTTCCTGAATGTCATGATTCAAATACTACCTTAGTCCCATACAAGTCAACATGGATCAATAGTTTGGCGGAACATCTATGGTGAGAATAGAAAAAGAAAAAGGATTATGAAGAGGATAACAGTGTCATCACCTTGCAAAAACTCCTTTTCTAATTATATGGAAAACATTTATTTGTTGAAGCACTATGGAAAGAGGAGAAGAAAAGAATGAGCAAGATCATAACATCACAAAATGAGGAGATTGAAGAATTGAAAGAATAGCTAGAAAGACAGAAACAACGCATGGAACCTACACTTAAATTAGTTGATCAAGCTCTTTCTTGCAGACCACCTCCTTGAGTATATGCTTTTTGTTTGGAAGAACAATATCTTTTGTTTTAGTTGATGTTAACCCTTAGAAATGTAAATGTAGAATTCAAAACTGCACAAGAGTTTTATGGGCTGTATCAAACCTTACCACCATGGCAGCAAAATCTATTATGTGAGTTGTATATTCATAATTTTGTCATTCCTGCAGAAACTAAGTGGAATCCTTTGCTCTATATAGGAGATGTGCATTTGAAAGCTTTTATGTCATGGATGTCTAATGAGGCAAATTATGACAGAAAACTGGTTAAATACAGAGATAGGAGAAAAAAAAACCCTTACCTTTGAGGGCAGAAAGTAAACAATAGAAGAAATGCTTCGAGACTGGTTTACATTAATCTATGGGAAGAGTAATCCAGAAGTTAGAAAGAAGGTATTTGCTACTAGAGCCAAAGTGTATGTCGAATATGACCGGAGTAAGAAGTAGATGGGCATGGTTACTTGATTCTCTCAAGAAATTAGAGCTGCATAGTCCTATTAATTTGGAAGCAGTGCTATATAGAGTTCCAAAATATTTAGAACTGAGAAAGCAACTAAGGCCAGAGCTATGGTGTCTTTTGACCATGCAACCTCCAATGCTTTTATGGCCCCTGTATGATATTGATGATGAAAAACTTGATAAGTTGCAGGAAGACCACAGGTGATAAGTATGGGAAAGGACCAGAGGATTCTATTACACCTTCAAGAGCAGCACAAAGGGAAAGACAGAAGTTGGGGAGCTCAGATCTTTGACAAAGAAGTGTAATGCTTGAGGACAAGCATTAATTTAGCAGGGGGCAAATGATGAGTCTAAAAAATGCCTTTATTTTGTTATGTTTAAGATACTTTGTGATACTCCATTTATCCTTGTTTTAACACTTATAAGCCTATTTTTGATAAACCTTTGATGATTTATGGGGTAGAAAAAACTATGTCATCTTTTGCCTAAATTATATCTAATATGCAATATTTCATATAAATATCCAAATGTGTGTTCTTATGCTTAAATTTAGTTTGATGGATGTTTATTTGCAAATATGTCTTATATCATAACTAACCTGATGATAAGGATTAAAGGATGAGCGGAAGAATCCAGAAGTTGGTTGCCGACAACATTCAAGGAGAAACGAGCATCGAGGAACAACCACGAAAAGGAAGTTATAACCACTTCAAGAAACATGGCAGCGAATAAGGAGGAGTTTTTACGAGCCATTGCCTTCTCTACATTTACATTGTAACAAGTGAATGCTGAGACTTCATTGCTCCCTCCTCAATTTTGTTATCCTTCCTTTCCGCTTTCAGTTGTTCTCCTATATTCTCTCTTGCAGACTTAACTTAGGATAGTTACTTTTCTGTTATGTAATAAAGAGTAGATTCCCTATATATGTTAGGATCGACTCCTGTGTGTGAAGTTTTTGGTTTTTAATAAGTTTTATTGAGTAAGAGAGAACACTGATTCACAGTTTGTTGCAGTTGTGTTTTACAATTCTGAATCATGTAATGACTGATTAATGAAATGAATTAGTTCTCTTTAGCTTCTATCTTGTGTTGGTAGATTAGAGAAGCCAACCAAGGGTGCCCACTTGGAAGGTGGATTAGATTAGGATAGAATAGATTCATTTTACTAGCATTAGTAGTATTTTAAGTAAGATGTAGCTAGTTAATTCCTTCCTGTAGCATCACACTTCATGAACGTTCTTGCAGCATCTGCAAGAATAGTCTAGTGGATGAGTCAAGATGGAATATTTGTTATCTTGTCACTGTGTTTTCAACATTCATAGATTCAATATTTTCCTTTCCACAGTAGTAGTGTAGTTTCCTTCCTTTGCATTTTTACTTTCCTGCAGCACAAGCATAATGACTCATCAAGGTACCTAGTGCACATACTGTGCCGACCATTTTAAGTATACGCCTTTGGGTTGACAATCTAAATGCACCTCATGGTAGGGGAAAATTAGTCCTTAGCTTGAATAGATTATTCCTAAGCCAGGCCTAGCGCATGACTATGGAACACCTATTGTGAGGCGGTTCAACAGTAGTTGTCATCTTTGTTGTAGAATCAACCTTAGACAATTTTGTCTTGTACCTCTTTCTCTTTAGGTTGATCTATTGTAATAGTGGGAGGTTGTAAGGATTGTTGTTGTGTAGTTTCTTTTTCCCTGGTTATTTCCACTACAACTTTCTATAGCTCATCAACACTCACCAATACTAGATTGTACATAGTTGTGCTTGTAGTGTTGATTGGTGAAGGATCTTCTTGAGATCCTCTATAGTTAAAGGGTTGATTTTCTGAGCAAAAGTGTTAGGAACATCCTTTACAATGACTATAACTATAGGTTCTATGTGTGGAGGACTAGGAGGTGGCAATTGTGTATCTTGTACATTTTGTTCAGTTTTCTGCTTCTCTTTAGCTGTTGCCATTTCATTTTCTTTTTCTATTTCCTCCTCCACTGTTTCTTTTTATGGCTCTTTTTCTCCTTCATCCTTTTGTCACCCCCTTTCTTCTTCTTTCTTTCTGGCCTCAACCTTATTTACATCTTTATCCTTTTCAGTGTTCTATCCCTCAAAGGGATCTTCTTCCCCACCCTTAACAATAGTCAAGCCATATATCAACTTCCACATTTTTGTTGATTTATTGACAACTTCTTCAACTTTATTCTGCAAGATGTTGAAGGCTCTATATTTTGGTGCAAACTTGCTTCCAAGTTTCTTATTTTCCTTGGTGATTTGACCTTTACTCAATTCTGGCATTACTTGTGCCAATGTGGATTCTCGTATTTCCTTTTCCATTTTAAAACAATAATGCCACTTATTTTCAACAATTTCATATAATTCCTTGGTCATTGTATTGTCTAATTCAAGAGGAGTGTTCTTGAATTCTGCCATCATGGCATATAATGATTCTTCAACTTTATTTTGATCCTCTCTACTTAATTTATTAAAATCAACATTTTTCAGTCCAGAAAAATCTGCATTTTGCCTAACATTATCATAGATTTATATCAATATTTGACTTAGGAGCATGGCTTAACACTCTAAATTGGTTGATATCTTTAGATTTTTTCCTTTCCTCATCATCTGACTCTAGTTATGCAACATATTTTCTCCTTGGTTTCTTCTACACACCACCGGTTTGCTTAGTAGCCTTCTTCTTTTCTTTGTCCTGTTCCTTGGCCTTTTGAGTTGAGACTCTTGTGGTAGCTCTTGTTACTGGTATTGTTGGCTTGGTTTGGGTTGTCTTTATACCCTTCTTTGCTTTAGGCTAGGTTGTAGGCTGAGCTTTGGCTTTTCTCTTCTTGGGCTCAACTTGAGCTGGTGCTTCCTTGGCTTCTTCTTCCTTGACACCTTCTTCCTTTTCTTCATCCTCACCTAAGCCTTGTGTCAATGCAAGAGGTTGATGTTCCTCTTCATCATCATCTTCCTCTTCCTTGGCTTTAGCACCTTCACCTTCTGCTTCTCCTGCAATGCCTTCTCCAAAATTTTCCTTAAGCTTCTTTACAAGCTTATCTTTCTTCTTTAAGGTGGAGGTAGTCTTTAGCTCCATATCTACTTTGGATCACACCACATCATATGTTCCAAAGTGTGGTGCTTCCTTATCAATTTCCTTTGCAAGCAATGCTATGATTGCCACTGATGCTTCATCAATGTTTAGCTCATACCCTAAAGGTCTTAACCATCTAGTCCTTGGAATTGCTTCTTGGATATAAGTATAATCAATATCAACTAAGAAACAAATATCATTGATGTGTTGTTCCACTAGGGAAACTGGTATCCTTAGTCTTTGCTTCATGGATTTCTTGAAATCCTTAAATTAATTAGTCATTAGAGAGTCAAAGTTATCTCCCATTTGCTCAATGTACTCATTAATTTGAGTAATAGCCAACTTATCTAATTTCCAGTTTACTTTGCCAAAAGAGAGAAATTCTTCCAGAACATAGAAAAATATACAGATCAGAACTGATCCAAACTTACACTGAGTACCTTTTGATCTTCTTATTGCTCCCAGATTCTCCATGATCTACTGTAATAACAATTCTGTTAGATGATATGTATGATCCTTCTTAATAATTTTGTAGGCCACATCCACAGTAATGCATGGAACAATATTCAATCTACTTGATTGATAAAACTTGTGAGATATGGTTCTTACTGCAAAGTCCAGAAGGGGATCTATGATTGTATCAATATTCGTGCCCCTTTTGTTCCATTTTGCCCCATGTTCTTTTCAATAGCTTCCTTAGAATCACTTTGCAGGGTCTTGTATCGATCTAGGGTTGGAAAACCTATAACCCTATGCACAATTCTCTTTGTTATCTTGGTAGGTCCTCCTTCTAGCCACAAACAACCATTATGTATTCTGCTTAGGAAAATTCTTATCCATTCAATTTTAAAAATTGTGGGGAAAACTAGGGCACAGGTTAAGCCCTTTCTTTCAACTATTCAAAATTCTTCCTTTAGCACTCCATTTTCACATAGTTTATCATATGCTTGATGAATCTCCATGTCTCCTATTGTGCCTACCTTGCAATTGTAATATTTCCTGATATTTTGCACCATTACAACTTTGGGGGGAATCATGGATAGTGCACCGACAAGGTCATTTTTATATGCAACTTCTCGAATCAACCTAAAATCTAGTTGTTTAACTTCATTACTAACTAATTGAACCAATCATATTGCAAATCTAGGGTTTCAAAAGATATTAAACTTTATAGCTGTGCACCTCAACACTTGAGGAATACCTTAGATTAATGAAAATAGTGCTTGATCTTTGTTGAAATCTGTATGCAAAAGCTTCAATTTGTTGTTCATCAATCACTTCTATGCTCTTCTCATTCTTGCTCTATGTTCAAATGATGATAAATGATCATAGAATTAACCTTATACTCTTCAAAACATAACATTAAATGCTTAGTGCATATATAGCTGTACACTTGGCTCCTTAAGGATTTTAGCATAACTTGGCTTCCATTGACTTTCTATCACTCGACTCCAACTAGATTTCTTCTTCACTTGACTTCCATTGACAACTCAACTGTGACCAATTACTTAGCTCCTACTAGTAGCTTGGCATATACTAACATTTTCTCAACATCCAAGGACAACTTGGCAATACTGGTGAAAACTTTGAATTTCAACTTTGCATCTCTAATCATTAGTTAGATGAAGTGTGACCACTTCACCTATTAGGTGAAGTGATCCCTTCATTTGATGGGCTACACTCATTTTTCTTCTTCCATGTCTTATTCATTTCTCCTCTGATGTGTTCAACTCTACCTTCTCTTTTCCTTTGTTGAGTTTTGACTTGGGTGCCTTTGACTTTGTTGGGTAATTCCTACTGATATGACTAGTCTTCAAGCAACTAAAACATGTGGTTTGACTTAACCATATGCTATAGTTCCCTTTGAAATGTGTCCTTATGCAATTTTCAGGAATGTGTCCATATTCTTGATAGTAATGACAACTATACTTGGTGTTATAGTCCCAATTATAGTGATGACCATGGTTACATTCTCTTGTTGCCTAATTTGATGTCCACATAAGCTTTGATCTACACTAAAATGCTCTGTGTCCATACTTCTTGTAATTGTAGTAGTGGCCTTCAAATTTTGGTGTACTAGCAGTCCTAGTCTTGTAGTTATGTGCCTGATGTCCTTGCTTCTTGCACTTGTGATAGTAGCTTTCATTCTTAGGCTTATCATGTTGATAGACATTCTTGCTCCTACATACATTAGAAGTATGTCCCTTTTTAACACATAAATGAAAAGTAGGTTTAGTGTTCTTACCTTTGTTACTTCTTTTTTCTGCAGTCTTGGATGATTCTCCTTGTTCAGTGATAATGTAACCAAGTCCTAAAGTATCATTGCTAGCCCTTGGTGATTTTAATAACTCCTCAAAGCACTTGATGCTCATTGAGTTTCTTGAAGCTCTCTACAATCTCCTTTTCTCTTTTTAGGTCATTTTGTAGTTGTTCATTTTGTATCTTCAGTGTAGAGATCTCAATATCCTTGACATTTAGTTCATGATGTGCATTCATCATTTGACTTAAGGTGTCCAACTACATGTTGGAGATTCTTTCAAACTGAATTTTTTTTTTTCCTCCAGTCTATTGTTAAGATTTCTCTTGTCATCTTCTATTATGGCTTTTTCTTTAATGGCTCTTATCTTCCATTTAGTTACTTCACAAAGCATCATGGCTTGTGATTCTTGTTCTAGCTTGAGTTTTTTGATTTCTTCTGCTTGAGCTCTATTCTTCTCCATCAGGTCTGCTATTGCTACATCAAACTCTTTAGAATCTCTATTTGAAAATAGATTTGAGGTGTCAATCTCCTTGTACTATGTGTCATTCTCAGCTATGGCAATCTCTTTTCTTCTTTTTAAGGATTTTCTTAGTTCTCCTCTAGCTTCTTCCAAAGCATGTAAAGCAAGTTGTATGTCAATTACCTGATTCTCTATGATCTTCCCAAGTTTGTAGACTTCCATTTCCAAATCTTTTCTCCAAGCTATAAGGCTCCTTCTTGTGAGAACTCAGCTCTGATACCAATTGTTGGAATTAACAAGTGGGAAGATTTACTTATGAGAGGTGGGGGGGGGGGGGGGGGTGTGAATAAGAAGTAACTAACTTTAACCCTTTTAAATTCTTTTAACTAAAACCACTCACATGAATTCAATCTATCTACTAAGCTTGAAAGTAAAGACATGCATGAAAATAGACGACACACAAATTTGGTAACCCAAAAACCCTCCAAAATGAGAAGGTAAAACTAGGGTGGGGATGACACCCACAAAATATCACTGTAGCAATGCGTAACTTTTCAAGGTTACAATTTTTGACCACTTCCAATGGTTTTCCCTATGAAAGGTCTGTCCTATTAAAGACTTTACACTTTGTCAAAAGTGACCTAGTTAACAGATTTCACTACCCTGCTAAAAGTAGGCATGGTTAGAGGACTTTGTACATTCACTTAGAATGTCACCCTATTAAACGATTTAAAAATGGATGCTAAGCCAACCTAAGTCCATAGGATTTCCATTATCTAATACAATTGCTAGAGAGTATTAGAAAGTCTTTGACCTGATAGCTTTGCAATCTCTAATTGCTAATCCTAGATCCTTGTTCTGCTTTGATTGACTTGATCCTTGCTTGATTTGATATGTCACTCTTCGAAGTTTTGATACTATGTTCTTGATCAACTGAATACTGCAATGTTTCTCTGTTTCTTTAAGTCTTTTTACACTTCCCTCTAGATTTCGCTATAGTTTACCCATACATTGCTCTCATCCATGCATACAATGCGGTTTTGTCCTCCTTTAAAGGATTTTGAAGACTTAGGGTTAGGTATGAATCTATGATCCATATTAAATCTTTATTTCCCACTCATTCTTTGCACTTTTCTTATTGGTTGCATGTTGATTGCATAGGAAATATAAAAGATTCGTTCTTATCCTTAATATCCTTTGAGATTCTTCTATGTTGGCTCAAAAAATGGTTTACATAGGTGTTTGTGAAATTAAAAATAGCTATGTCCAATCTGTGTTCCTCAACAGTTGTTACCTTTGATGCTCAGCTCATTTAGAAAAAATGGCTCACTTGGCACCTATACCAATTCTATTCCACTTGGCTTCTATAGTGACTTGGCACCTATACTTTGCTTGGCACTTGATCTTCACTTGGCACCTGAAGATTGCTTAGCACGTGAAGTTCACTCAACACCTATTGTAGTTCTATCTAGCTTGGCACTTGAACTTACTCGACATCAAATTTTTACTCGATATCAACTTTTTACTCGACATCTATACATATTTTACTCGGCATGTGTTACTAGCTTGGCATGAACTTAGTAAACATCTTAAGTGTGTTGACACGAAATAGTCAAAACCTAGTCTTAGATTCAACATCAAAAAACCTTTTTTTGGAGAAAAGTTTAAAATATCCATAGAACATGATTGAATATGTACTATTCTATAATTATCATTTATATGTCAATACCTTGTTATTGTTTTTAAAAATAAGAACCTCTATATATCCTATAAATAAAATGATTTATTGTTGGATTATGTAGTTCTATGAAAGTGAATTATATATGTAATAAAAGTGAACTATACACAAATGCATAACACTATATAAAGCATATTGATATGGTTGAAATTTTTATATAAAATTGAAAGGCAAGGCCTCACCTTTACATTATAATCATTTAAAATATACCCTAACTTCTCCTCAAGTATCTACTCTCTACAAAAATTAATTTGACATGATATATGTTTCAAGTCTAATACTTTTATACACTTATTTTTATTATGTTAATTTTATTTATACTTTTTAGCCAATAGGCTTTCCCTTTGGGATTGTGTAACACCACCAAACAACTTTTTAAAAATGGTTTTTAGATCATAGTTTAGGGTGACTGATCTATGTATCAAATCTTTACTAAATCTTATTTGCAAGGATCGTATCTTATCAAAATATTATCTACAAGGATCATATCTAATCATAACATTGCTAGGATCATATCAAATCATGAAATTTCTTCTCCACATGCTATTTCTTTGTATTTTTAGATGAAGCTTTATTAATCTATGTTGCAAAGCTAAGTAGAATTGATGGTGTCATATATGACACTCCATCACTTTAGAGTAAACAATTCAAAAAGATTGAGTATGCATGAATTTAGGACTATCATAGAAACCTATGAGCTAAACAAGTAAATTCCAAGAGTCTAACAAACCATCAAGAAAGAGAAAAATAATATGATAGGGGAAGGAGAAGGAAAAAATAAATATGGTAGTTGTGACCTTTGTATTGGCTATCATCTTGAAAGCTGATGGGTTAGCACTCGAGTAATGCAATGGTGCTCACTCATACATTTGACTCCCTAATCAATCTATGCTTTTACTTACTCCGATGATATTGTTTCCCATGTTGCTTGGGATGACTAATATCATCAAACTTCCAAGGACTGATAAACATTTTACATACAAGATTCAATCTTTGGCTTTTATTTTATCTTCTTTTCTTGTATTTTGATGATGTGAGTTGTTTTGGATTTGGTTTTTATGGCAACACTGTATTTTTTTGGGGTGTACAAATGTTATAGCTTGATGCTCTTGTTGCTCGTGGGGTTTCGTGGGCTCATGAGACCACTCCACAAAAAGTCAAGCCTTTTCTAGTTAAGAGCCATGTCAATGGAAGACATTATATTCAAGACACATAACATTGCAATCATAGATGTTCTTCGTACAATGATGATTTGTTTGTCTTGGCTATCTTTATTTCTATAATAATCTATATTTGGTTACCTTCAAGACCCATAGCTAGAGCCTTATTTTGTTTATTTAAAAAATATTTAATTTCCAATTTTTCGAAAACCAATCAATGGTAGACAAAATTGACCAATTTTCCTTGTTAAGAATTTGTTATTTAGATTATATCCTAGCTCACTAAAGGATGCTATGTAGACTTAATATCCCACCAAATGATTTTGGGTCTAGGTTATTCATTGTGAATTTTCCAAATTGTGCACTATCTCAGGGTAGGTAATATATCGTGCTCACCAATCCATTCTGAGCCTCCCACTGCCACCATTTGTATTTTTTTTCAAACTAAAATACTTGCTGCATAAAGTAATTTGTGTTCACACCCAATATGTCCTTCAGGATATTAGATAGATGTCTTGAATACGTACCTAGACATTATTATGTGAATCTAGGTTTCTTTGTGCAACAACAAATAGAATTAAAATTAAGAAATTATTTGTACATGTTATTTAATTTATTCACATAAGTTTTGATATTTTTCACACAAGTTTTCATAATGTTCATTGATTTATGGAGATTGAAAATTAATACATTAACTAACTATCATTCATCCTTTTTAATATTTGTAATTCTAATTCATCATTCACTTGAGATATTACATACACAACACAACATTACACTATTATATTTTGTTCCTCTTTAACAGTTACTACTATTCATACAATGTTACTTTTATATACTTTCTTATATTATATAAATATCTAGTTATGCTACAATGTCACTAAAACAAATAGCTTAGAGGTATTAAAATAAAATAGGTATAAAGTCATTCATTTGAGATTTTTAGTGAAAGCCATAAATTTTAGAAAATTAATGCATTAATTTTAGAAAACCAATTTTCTCAATCTTTGTGTTAATCCTTAAATGTATTTTTCATCATACAAACTTAATGTTCATTACCTTTTCTAACAAATTAAGATTTGTTTGGCCAATAGACCAATTAATTTGATAATATAGAGCAACTAATTTAAATTTAAACTTACTAATCACATTGGTTAACATTTCAGTTAGCATAGCCACATTATCTTCCAAAACTTTAATAGTTAATCATCTTGAGGTAAGAATTTAATCCTTCAATGCTTTAGTAGTGGTTATCTTTCTCACAAATAATGAAAAAGTCAACCTCATACAATGAAAGGCCATTCCCAAAGATAAAATCCTAAGAGCCTTCAATATAATAGACTTTGAATTAGTGGTATTTTGTGTGATCATAAAGGGTGTCCTGAGGTCCAAGGAAGTTGCAGCTAGATAAAGTTGTCATGTACCCCTGTTATTCTGAGGGCTACTACTTGACTCCTAACTACTCTTGGTGGAGCAATAAGGGTTGTATTATGTTCCTTTAAATTTATAAAAATTCAAATTAATGTATTCCATAGTGAAACCCAAATTATGTATGAATTTGAATATTTTTAATGCAGGCATTTTTCACTCATTGGTTTTAATCTTAACAAAAAAGAAGTATTATCAATCCTAACATCCCATCATTGGGAGATAGATCCTAAAAGACAAAAGTTGAATGAGATTAATTAGTGGGAAGACCTTATATATTCAAACTAAACTTAATAATTATTTCTTAAACAACATGTTTTCCTCTTTCATACGACTAGTACTTGTAGAGACTCAAGCTATCCACACACAACCAAAAAAATATTAACATCCATGTAGTTACCATAGTGAAATAGAGATTGAAAGAAATATTATTCTAGCCACAGTGAAATAGAGATTGAAATAAATATAAAGGATAGATTGTTACTTCACTTCCTACAATAGACTCTTATGGAGAGCTACAATTTGATCAATCATTCGTATTCATTTCCTTCTGCATCTGCAAGATAACATGTATTTTAGTTTCAATGTCCTAGGTTGTAACCTATTAGTGTTGAATGTTATTATTAAATTGAATAATTTAAATGAACTTAGCATGGATATTACACAACTCTCAACCAAGATGAATCTTCTCAGTATTCTATTCAAGTTAAAAAGAATAACAAAAAAATAATATTCCTATACTATCCTTCCATCAATTGATGTCAATACGTATTAATAGCTTTTAATGGGTCTTGTATTAATGGGAGAAGATTAATAAACTATTTTTTAAATACCATTTTTTTCAACAAAATCTTAATCATATAATTTAGTGGAATATGTGTTATCTCAATAAAATACAACTAACATGATTCAATGTGCACGTAAATCTCATTTGACTTTTATCTATGACATTCTCATGCTCATAATTACATGTTAAATACTCAACTTTATGTAATATTGAATCTGTGACCTCATGGAAAGTTTTGGCTTTGTTAGCATCACTTAAACATGTAATAATTGCTTAAGTGTTCCATTCATTTTGATGATATATGGTTCTTGTGAGCCACTACTTATGAAACATGGGTCATTGAGCTTGACTCAAAACCTACATAGTTGAATCATGATAAAAATATCACAATTTGACTTGCTATGGAAAAAAATCCTACTTATCAGTTGATGAGCTCAAGGAGCTTTCTAATGAATGATTTCTAAGGAACGAATTTTTTTGAATAACTTTCGTTTTATACACTTCGTTGTGTAATATGAAGCTTCATTTATGTTTTTCAATCCTTTCGTATTTACAACTAAAAAAATATTTCAACAAATGTACATTAAAGTTGTACAATGTATGAACCTCTAAAGAGGTTACTCATGTATATATGCCTCTATTGTATATAAAATATTAATTCTATGCAATTTAAAATCTTTCCTTGAATTTGACATCTCTTCAATTTTTCTTTTTTGATAAAACCTATCAGTGTACCCCTTGCACCACCCCTTGTACCTCTTTCTAGTGCCAGTGCTAGTTATTAGCCATTTCCATTTGAGGTTTTCTATAACTGAGAATTGTCTTACACCTAAAAACCACTTATATTCACCAGTTACCATCATTGTATACCATTGTCAGTCAAATCATTTTATTGATGAGTTGTACAGATAGGATGGGTCATCAGTCTCTTGACTTGTACCATTTACTTTCATAATGAAAAATAATCTTACAT
The DNA here is from genome assembly GCA_028749045.1 of Cupressus sempervirens. NCBI lineage: Eukaryota > Viridiplantae > Streptophyta > Pinopsida > Cupressales > Cupressaceae > Cupressus > Cupressus sempervirens. Next base: position 219,144,882 of record CM053787.1, read on the forward strand.
TAACTTTCATAATGAGAAAAATCTTACAAAAATCTTACATTTACTTTTCATAATGAGAAAATCCTTACAAAAATGTTGTCCACTATGATCTATGTTGGTAAAATCTTACAAAAATCTTACATTTACTTTTCATAATGTTATGCAGCCATCTCATTAACATTAATCTCACCATTGAACATGTCTGTCACAAAAAGAAGCCCTTGGAAGTTAAGTAAAATAAAGATTGAAACTTCTTCATAGGCATTAATTCATGGCTAGGCAAGGCATATTTCTTATCCCGTTTCCCTCAAGATTTGTCAAATTAATGCTACAAAATGAGAAATAAGAGGTGAGCCTACAAATTAAGTCCTCATCATGAGTTGTTGCAATCAAGGTCTTACAGAGCCAATCAACAAATGGAACAAGAAGGTTGTGAGCCAAAACAAGGAAACTGTTGGATTATTGTGTTATTGTGTGATGTACATAATTTTCATCACAACCCTCTACTAGTGGTATGCTACTTGTATCTGTTCAACATACTTTTGTGTATTGATCAATTTTTTATTTTGAGTACTAGATAAACATTCGTAATACATGTAAAAATGTAAACAAACTCATTCATTTTACTATAAGAAAAATTATGTCACTTCTATAACGAATTTTGCCAACTTAAGTTGTATCTTTTTTAGAAAGCTTTCTATGGTTTCATCATCTTCCCCAATGTATCCACATTTCCTATCTCTATTGTGCATGATATGCTTGATAATTTCATATGCCTAGTGTTATCTAGTAGAAAAAGAATTCTCATCTATAATCTATACACTTTCCAATCATGGAGAGGATTAAATTGCTACAACTAGGAAGGGAATTCTTGTGATATTAGATCTTCATATGTTGTTTCCTTGAACTTCATTAATGGTGTTCCATTGCTTGTGCATTCTATTGTCGATGCTACTTCAGCCTACCATTTTCCTTTTCTCTCATATCCACCCTTGAAAGAATCATGTCTCATCAAATTCTTTGCTTGGGCCTTTACTATTTTAACTCACCTTTCTCAACAAGCTTCGTTGCTTGGCTGTAAGCATTAATTTTCTTGAAGGCATTACAGGGGTCTAAATTGGAGGGAAATTATGTGCAAGGCCTGATTACTCAAGGAAAGTTGTGCTTTCCATGCCCAAAAATATTCCTTTCTCTCATGCAATCATCCCATGCTTATCAAGGGCTTCAAAAAACTTTGTATAGAAATAATATGCATACCCCTTGAAACCACATCTCAACTAACATGTAATTAGGCCAAATAGAGCAATGAGAAACATAATATAAAGAAAACCAGTCAAATCACAAGATTTTTATGAAAAAATGGACATCAAGGCACCCAATTATTTGTAACAATATAATATTTTTTTGCAAATTTCTTCAGCTATGATTTAAATAGCTTAAATTTCTATAAATATAATATTAACACTATTATAGTGATGAAGAGCACCGTATGGTGCAACCTCACCATATAGTGAGTCCATCATACAGTGGAGGTAAGTTAACATAAAATGTACGATGGATGAGCCATACTCTGGTTGAGCCATACGGTGACATATATTTGTGCCATGAGTGCCAGACAATACAGTGGTGTGATAGTAGAGTGGTCTCATAATGTCAGATAGTACAATGGTAATGGTGCCGGACAATACAGTGAATGATGGACTGACTGAAGCATTTGTGTGATTGAAGCTATTTGTACTCACCAAAGGCATCCATGTGTAATAGACAGTTGGCAAACCATTTTTCTTGTAAACATTTGTGGTATTCTTTTAAGAATTTGCAGGGTGTTTTAATGAGTACAAGAATTCATTTGAATGTATCTTGATGAAATCAGGTTGATTGTAAAGGCAGTTTGAGTTTGTGAAAATCCAAAGTGTTGTATGTAAATTTAGTTTACTATAATACAAAAGCTTGCTCGGGGTTCTGGGTGGTGTGTTTTTCCTGGAAGCGTTTCCCATGTTAAATTTGTGTTTTCTCTATCTCGTGTTTGATACATTTTTTTTTATAGTTTATTAATCTACACATCTCTATAATTTTTTCTTTGTGCTTATTCACTATCATTTGGCATTTAGAAAGTGTTTTTGCACTGTTGGTTTCCTAACAAGTGGTATTAGAGTTTGGCCAGTTATGTTATCCTTGTTAGGTAGGGTTTGGTTTTTTGTGCCAAATTGGTTTCAGTGGGAGTTCACAAGTTTTTTGTCTATAAATTGAGATGGTGAGTATGTCAAGATGAGAAGACATTAAAAAGTTCAATGGCATGAACTTTGAGTTGTGGAAACTTAAAATAGAAGATTTTCTAGTTGATCGAGACCTATGGAGTGTCATGTCAGGAATTAAGCCTTGAGTCATGAAATAGGAAGATTGGGAACTAATGGATCAGAAGGCTAGAGGATTGATAAGATTGAGTCTTACAGACTCTGTTTTATTGAATTTCCATGAAGAGAAAATTGCACATTCCTTGTGGAAAAAATTAGGAGACATTTATTAGGGAAAATATTTGGTAAACAAGATTTTCCTAAGAAAGAAACTATACTCCTTGAAGATAGATGGAGGAATAACTATGGTGGATCACCTAATCTCATTTAATATGGTGATTGCATAGTTAACATGTGTTGGTGTGTTTGTAACTTGATGAAGATTAATGCATGTTACTATTATGCTCATTGCCTGATTCATGGGATCATTTGGTAATGGCCATTAGAAGTATGACTACCAAGTTGAAAATGGATGAAGTAGTTGTTGCACTTCTATCAAAGGAGATGCAAAAGAAGTCCTCTATGGTAGCCAAAGAAGCCCTGAGTGTGAGAGGAAGATCTAAGTAAGAAAAATGACATGAAGTTGAAGTCTGAGGAGTGATCTGCCACTCTTGGAAAGAAGTCCAAGGTGAAGTGTTGGAACTATAGGTAGAAAGGTCATATTTGAAAGGATTGTAAGGAGAAGAAAAAGAAGAAGAAGAAATTTACTTCTAACATTGAATCTTCTCAAAGTGATGTTGATGCCTTTATAGAAACCTTGGTAATGCCTCCATCTGATGATGTATGGTTGGTGGATTTGGGAGGATCATTCCACATGACATCTCATAAAGAATGGTTCTTGAAATATGAACTATACAATGGTGGAAAGGTATTCTTGGTGAATGATTCCACACTAGAACTTGTTGGTAGAGGAAGAGTAAGAATTTAGTTTCCTGACAGTAGAATAAAAGGAATTAATGGGGTGCTTCACATACTCGGTCTAGCTTGAAACTTACTATCTGTAAGAAAACTAAATGATGTCGAAGTTTAGGTAATGTTTATCCATGTTGGTTGCAAGATGACTAGGGGTTCTATTGTTTTAGCTAAGGGTGAACACATTGGAACACTGTATAAGTTAGATGCCAAACTTATGTGCTATAATAGTATCTCTATAAAGTCTAGTAGAAGTAATGACACAACCCATGGTGCAAATGCTATGGAAGTTAAACTTCTTGCAGAGAAAATAATGCTTTGGCATCACAGGCTTGGCCATATTGGCGAGAAAGGTTTAAAAACCTTGAAGAATAAAAACTTGATTGAGGGGTTAGTTGATTGTAACCTTGAATTTGATTTCTGTGAACATTATATCTATGGAAAATAAAACCGTGTTTAGGTTTATTCTAGTTTTCAAAAATCTTCTGGTTCATTAGACTATATTCATTTTGATGTGTTTGGTCCTATGGATGTTCCTTCTCTATTTAATTCAAGATATTATTTATCATTTATTGATGATTATTCAAGAAGAACATTTGTTTATTTTTTGAGAAAAAATTAGAAGTGTTCAATCAGTTTAAGGAATTTAAAAGCCATGTTGAAAATCAAATTGGAAGAAAGATTAAATGCCTAAGGATAGATAGCAGTGGAGAATTTTACAATGCAGATTTTGACAAATTTTGTGTAGATCATGGCATCAAGAGGCATACGATGGTGCCTTATACTTTGTAACAAAATGGAGTAGCAGAAAGGATGAATTGGTCATTGATGGAGAGAGTAAGGAGCATGTTGGGAGGTGTTGATCTAGAATAGAATCTTTGGGCCGAAGAAATGGCAACAACATGTTACTTGTTGAACCATTCTCCTATGGCAACACTAGTTGACAAGACATCTATGGAAGCATGGTCTAGTAAGAAGCCCTCATTAAGACATTTGTGTGTTTTTGGTTGTGAGGCGTACACTCATGTACCTTAGGTGAGTAGGTCAAAGTTCGATAACAAAGCTGTGAAGTGCATCTTCATTGGGTATAGTATTGGTGTGAAGGGATACAAATTGTGGAACCCTCTCACTGAAAAGATCTTGCATAGCAGGAGTGTTATCTTTCATGAAATGAAACTTAACTCACTTGAGTAGCTAGAGAAAATTGGGAAGAGCAAGGAAGTAGTTCAAATCCCTTTAGCTTCCAAACAGGAGGTATTTCAAACTCCAAATGAAGCTAAGAATGAGAATCTAGAAATATGTAAGAATGAGAATGAAGAGAGCTCGAGTGATCATACAAGTGAAGAAGAACATGATCTTGAACCTCAGGAAGTTTTACCACAAGAAGTAAGGAGATCTACTTGAGAGAGGATACAACCTAATAGGTATGGTTATTCACTAGAGAGATTTAATTATTCCATGTTGAATGTTAATTGTGCCTATACTTTGCTTACAAATGTTGATGAGCCTAGGATTGTTAAAGAAGCAATTAATATGCCAAATTCATATTCTTGGTTGTTAGCCATGAAGGATGAAATGATTTTTTTGGAAAAGAATGAAACTTGGGATCTAGTACCTTTGCCTAATAGGAAGAAACCCGTAGGATGTAAATGGGTCTTTAAGAAGTATGGTCTAGATAGAAGGATTGACAAGCACAAGGCAAGATTGGTTGCAAAGGGGTATTCTCAGAAAGAAGGGATTGATTATGGAGAAATATTTTCTCTTGTAGCTAAGCTAACATCTATCAGATTTCTATTGTTACTTGCATTGGCACATGACTTTGAAATTGAGTAGATGGATGTGACAACAATGTTTCTTCATGGTGATCTTGAAGAAGAGATATACATGTTCCAAATAGAGTACCTTGCAAAAAAAGGTAATGAACGTCTGGTATGTAAATTAAAAAAATCTTTGTATGGTTTGAAATAGTCACCTAGAATGTGGTACCAAAAATATGATACATATGTTTTGTCTTTGGGTTTTACGAGATCTAAATTGGATCACTGTGTATATTATAAAGCTAAAGGTGATCAGATACTTATTATTGCTCTATATGTAGATGATATGTTGTTTATAAGCAATAGTAAGGAAATGATTTTAGAATTAAAATATTAATTATCCCTAAAGTTTGAAATGAAAAATTTAGGGTCATAAGGGACCGAGTAGGTAGAAAACCTTGGCTCAGCCAAAGAAAATATATTACCAATGTTCTGGAGTGGTTTAATATGATTGACTACAAGTAACAGGTAGTTCTAGTGTTACATGGAATGAAGCTGTCGGTCAATGACAATCCAAAAACTCCTAATGAGATTGAAGAGATGAAGTAGGTACCTTATGCAAGTGTTGTTGGAAGCCTTATGTATGCAATGGTTAGTACGAGATTGAACCTTGCACAAGTAGTGGGGGTATTGAGTTGGTTTATGACAAATCTGGGTAGGTCACATTGGGATGTTGTGAAAAGAGTTTTGTGATATTTGAAGGGTACATCACAGTATGCATTATGTTATCAAGGTAATTCAGTGGGATCTAACAAGTTGGTAAGCATTCAAGGTTATGTTGACGCAGATTAGGCCAGGGACATTGATAGAAGAAGATCCACCATTGGATATGTATTCATGGCAAATGTTGGTGCTATCAGTTGGATGAGCAAATGAAAAAATGTAACTACATTGTCGACAACTAAGGCCGATTACATGGCATCTACTTGTGCATGTTAGGAGGTAGTTTTCTTAAGTGTTTGTGTTCGAATATTTGCTATGATGCAGGAAGAAATAAAATTCTTTGTGATAGTCAAAGTGCAATATGTTTGGCAAAAAATTCCACTTTCCATGCTAGAACAAAGCATATTGATTTACAATACCACTTTGCACGTGACATTATTGAATATGGAAAGGTAAATCTTGAAAAGGTTGATACTCGAGAGAATGTTGCAGATGCATTAACAAAGCCAATGAACACAACTAAGTTTAAATGGTGCATGAACTCTATGGGTCTTAATACCCCTAACTCTTATTAGCTGTATTGAGAGAGTGATTCTACACTTCGTCAAGTGGGAGATTGTTACAGTAATGAAGTGCATCGTATAGTGAGTCCACCGTACGGTGGAGGTAAGTCACTATATGGTGACATATATATATATATATATATGGTGGATGAGCCATACTGTGGTTGAGCTGTACAGTGACAAATATTTGTGCCGTGAGTACCAGATAGTACAGTGGCGTGATAGTATGGTGGTATCATGGTGCCAAACAGTATGATGGTGATGGTGTTGGACAATATGGTGAATGATGGAGTGACTAAAGCATTCGCGTGATCAAATTTGTGTTCATTGAAGGCATCTATGTGTGATAGATAGTTGGCAAACCATTTTTCCTATAACCGTTTGTGGTATTTTGTAAAAAAATTGTAGGGTGTTTTAATGGCTATAAGAATTCGTTTAAATGTATCTTGATGAAATCAGGTTGATTGTAAAGGCAATTTGAGTCTGTGAAAATCTAGAGTGTTGTATGTAAATTTTGTTTACTATAATACAAAAGCTTGCTTAGGGTTTTGGGTGGTGGGTTTTTCTCGGAAGGATTTTTCATGTTAAATCTATGTTTTCTCTATCTTGTTTCTAATACATTTTTTTGATAGTTTATTAATCTGCATTGAGAGAGTGATTCTACACTTCGTCAAGTGGGAGATTGTTACAGTGATGAAGTGCATCGTATAGTGAGTCCACCGTACGGTGGAGGTAAGTCACTATATGGTGACATATATATATATATATATATATATATATATATATATATATATATATATATATATATATGGTGGATGAGCCATACTGTGGTTGAGCTGTACAGTGACAAATATTTGTGCCATGAGTACCAGATAGTACAGTGGTGTGATAGTATGGTGGTATCATGGTGCCAAACAGTATGATGGTGATGGTGTTGGACAATATGGTGAATGATGGAGTGACTAAAGCATTCGTGTGATCAAATTTGTGTTCATTGAAGGCATCTATGTGTGATAGATAGTTGGCAAACCATTTTGCCTGTAACCGTTTGTGGTATTCTGTAACAAATTTGTAGGGTGTTTTAATGGCTATAAGAATTCGTTTAAATGTATCTTGATGAAATCAGGTTGATTGTAAAGGCAATTTGAGTCTGTGAAAATCTAGAGTGTTGTATGTAAATTTTGTTTACTATAATACAAAAGCTTGCTTAGGGTTTTGGGTGGTGGGTTTTTCTTGGAAGGATTTTTCATGTTAAATCTATGTTTTCTCTATCTTGTTTCTAATACATTTTTTTGATAGTTTATTAATATGCACATCTCTATAATTTTTTCTATATGTTTATTTCCCTGTCATTTGGTATTTGAAAAGTGTTTCTGCACCGTTGCTTTCCTAACAAACACCTTATTTCACATCTTACTAAAAAAAAAAAAAAAATCATATTCACCAAATTAGTGAGGGGGTCAATTGTTCTAAAATGTTTAAACTGGACACTTATTTTCAATAAAAAATTTGAACTTCAACAATAAGATTGGAAAAATATAGGCTTCTCAAATTAGAGACGAGGCTCACATTCTAGCAAATTAAAAAAATCCATTAAAAAACTTTAAATTAACTAAAAGTTAAACTCAAAGCACCGATTGTTTCTCTTTGCCTCGAATTACAATCAAATGTACCTTACACTACCAGATGGTAATGATACCTTAATCGAGCACACATGGTAGTAGCACTCTAGGTCTGACAGTTCGATTGGTTGCCATCTTCCATACATAAAACAAAACAAACAAAGTAAAATGCAAGATGCATTTTGTTCATATGGATTAGTTCATATCCTACAAAACTTAAAAGCAAAATTTCCAAAGTGCTCCAATGAACTACCTTTGTCACTTTTGGCTATATATACGTATAGTAAATATAAGGATTTTTACTAATTAAATTATGGATTCATGAAAACTATGTGCAACAAAGGCCAAACCCCCATTTCTTATTGTATTCTTCTCATGAATAACTGCTTTACTATGGACAATTCACCATAAAATTTACAAAGGTTATGCTACCATAGGGCTTTCCATTCGAACCTTGGTGTTTATATACTCTTAAGAGTATTAGTGTTTTCTCTCGTACTCTTTCCAGAGTTCAGAATGCTTTTAATATTTTTTGTTCTACTCTTTCCATCATTCCATTGCATGCAAAATAAAAAACACATTTCCAATCTACCAAACAACATGCGAAACAAAAAACCTAAATAGGAAAAGGCGAGTATAGCTGACATATTGTTCAATGCACATTATTTAAAAAAGATATATTAAAAAAGATAATACACTGTAACAATAAAAATTATTATTAAATAGGATGCTCAATCTTCTAATTACATTTTCATATGTAAATTTTAGTACTTATATTAGATCACTTGACATTTTGTAAGTTGTAAAATTTAATAGTTTCTGAAATTAAATTGTTTTAATTAAATTAAATTAACTGATTTAATTGATCAACCAATTTCATTTAAATTTCAGTTTGATATGTACTTAAATTAAAATTGAAAAAAATTATTAGTCAACTATCTTTACATTTTATTTCTAATTATTTCCCATTTTTTCTAATAATTTATCTGATTTTATATGATTTTAAATCATTATTAATATTTGAATTTTTCTCTAATATTGGTCACATTATTATTTAAAGACTCCATGCCAAACTTGGGACAATAGAATACACAAATGTGTAATCATTAATCTAGTAACAACTAATAATGTACTGCAACATTTTAATATAATAAAAGTGTAGAGTATAATTTCATCTCTAAAAATTAATTATTTATATATATAATATGAAGCTATTTATTGATTCAATAGTAAATAAAGAAAAAATTCAATTATGTTTTTTTTGGGTAAAACTATATATATATATATATATATATACATATACACTGCAAAACAATTTGTCAAACAAGTAGAATGTAATTCATTTTGATCCATAGGTGTAATTTTTTTTCATCCACAAGTTAGAAGATTTAGTGGCACATGAATATAACTAATATCATTGGCAAAATTCTCGTCCTCAAAACCCATGGATTTATAGGTAGCAAAATCTTATTTGCTTGTAAGAAAATAGTGTACTCTCTCATCTCTCACAAGTGGTTTCCATTCTCTATAGACTAACATTCAATTTTTACAATCAAAATCTTGCATTTTCTAACAAGTGGTTGCATGTTTATAGGGGTGTATTAGAACTTAGCTAGAAACAAGTGGTTCTATTTTTGGTAGTTAAATTTTACTAATTTGTCTAGTTATAGAAAAACAATTAGATTCACATTTTTTTTTCCATATAGAATGTTTGAGTTTCAAAACAAATCCTAATAGCTTCCAATTTCATTAAACATCACAATATCAAATGATTGAAAATTATATTAAAAATTATAGATTTTAAATGATGTTCATAGTTTTATTCTTTAGATTTAACATTTATTTTATTTTTAAAAATTATGACTAATTCTTGACAATATATCCAATAATAGATCTCTTAAGAAGTTAGAGATCAATGATCCACTACCATCTACTTACTCCAATGAAATTTTTTTTACTTAATCAAATCTTTTTACATTTCTATTATATAAATCATCATTTATGCTTTCTGATAAGAAAGCCTACCGGGGTATCCTTGCACTTTTTTTGGGTGCAAGTCGTAGTAACATAGTAAATTGTATGAATACGAATCAAACCTCCGAAGGTCAATTATAAATTTAAAAAAGGAAATTCTTTGAGTGACTACTAAATTTGAATCCAACCGCCACAGGATCAAGAAATTGGCCTGAATTGCGAGTGGCCACTCACGCATAATTGTAAACAGATATTACAAATCTGAACTCCTGCAACATGTTAAATAAACAATAAATTTGCAGTTTGAAGCCGTTAATATGTTTACAGACATCGATAACCAATGCAGATTGGTATGTCCAGTTGGGTTGTTTCCCCAATGTCAATTTTGTTGGCGAAAACCCAAAAGAAACTGACCAGTTTGTTCATTCAGAGCCTACATCACATTAACACTAGTGCTCAAACAAAAGCTAAGCGTGCTCATCTTAGTACTGAACCCAATAGAGTTACAGGAGTAGATGTGAGGAGGCTCTGTAACAGCGGCCAACTTAATGAAGCTATTCATATTTTGCAAGCGATGAGTACCCCACTGGACTCCTCTACTTATGTTTGTCTACTGGAGGGATGCCTAAACAAGAAAACACTATCCCTAGGCAAATTGATGCACGCCCACACCATTCAAACGGGGTTTGAATCGAGCTTGTATCTGGATAACCTGCTAGTTATAATGTACGGCAAATTGGGAAGCCTGATGGATGCTCGAAATGTGTTTGACGAAATGCCTGAACGAAATGTGGTATCTTGGACTGCCATGATATCAGGTTCTGCTTGGTATGGGTTTAATAAAGAAGCCTTAGACTTCTTCCGCCAAATGAAGCAAAATGGGATTCTGCCCAATCAATTCAGCTATTCTAGCACGATACCCGTTTGCGCTAAGATGGTAGCTGTGGGACATGGTAAAGAGGTTCATGGTGACATAATTAAAGTTGGTTTTGAGTCAGATGTCTTTGTAGCAAGTGCACTTTTAGATATGTATATAAAATGTAGAAATATCGAGGATGCATGCAAAGTGTTCGAGAAAATGCGTGAACGAAACGTGGTTTCATGGACTGCGATGGTTGCCGGATATGCGCAGAGTGGCTATCTGGACAAGGCTTTGGAACTCTTTGAAAGAATGCCAGAACGAAACGGGGTCTCATGGACAGCTATAATTGCAGGATGCGCACAGAATGGGCGATTTCAAGAAGCCGTGAAGCTATTTTGGAAAATGCCAGAACGACACCTCATGTCGTGGAATGCAATGATCTCAGCATATTCACAACATGATTGTTTTGTAGAGGCTTTGGAACTGTTTCGACAAATGCAATCGACGGGTGTGAAGGCGAACTATGTGACTCTTACCAGTCTTCTCCCAGCTTGTGCCAAATTGGCAGCTCTGCGACAAGGCAGGGAGGTTCATGAAGACATAATTAGGAGTGGTTTTCTGTCTGATGTCTTTGTGGGGAATGCCCTTGTAGGCATGTATGCTAAATGTGGGAGCATAAAGGATGCGCGCAAGTTGTTTGATAAAATGACTAAACGTGATGTTGTATCATGGAGTTCGATGATTGTAGGCTGTGCCATGCATGGTTCGGCCCATGATGCTCTTCTACTCTTTGAAGAGATGCAACATTCAGGCACAAAACCGGATCATATTACCTTTGTTGGGGTTCTGTCTGCTTGCTGTCATGCAGGTTTGGTCGATGAGGCTTGGCATTTTTTTCATTGCATGAGTAAGGACTACCACATCAGACCTTCAGTAGAGCATTACACTTGCATGGTTGATCTACTTGGTCGTGCTGGCCATCTTAATGAGGCTTGGGACGTAATCCAAATGATGCCAGTGAAAGCGGATGCTATTGTATGGGGCGCATTACTTGGTTCTTGTCAAATCCATTGCAATGTTGAACTGGGAGAAATTGCCGCAGAGCGCCTTTGTGAAATGGAGCCTGAAAATCCTGCACACTATGTGCTGCTGTCAAACATTTATGCGTCTGTTGGAAGGTGGGATGGTTTCCAAAGAGTCCGGAGAATGATGAAGGATAGGAAGGTCAAGAAAACACCAGGGTTAAGCTGGATTGGAGTCGACAACGAGGTAAATACTTTTGTTGCAGGAAGCATGTTGCATCCCTACACCTAAAAGAAGCAAACGTGTTTTAAAACAATATGGTTGAGATCCTAAAAGCTGAAGGAAATAAACTGACATTCAGAGATCCTTCGGGCGGCTAAAGAAGCCAGAGTAAATGCATTAGAAAAACCATCTTCTACAAGATTTGTGGGGAGCAATGCAAATGAGTTTTTCGGTACCAACATACAATAATGTACTCTAAGGTTATATACACTCCCCTCGGTCAATGAAAAAGGGGTTCTCCTGGACACCACCTATTGGCTCCATGGAGTGGGTTTCGTCATTTTTATTAGAACAAAAAAACCATCACCACCAAGGAGGTTGAATCACTAGACTGAACCATAGATGCTCTACATACAGATAAAAAGAAAAAACACCACCACCGAGCATCAAACTCGAGCTGAAAATTAAACTCAAACCTACATTTGAAGTATCTTAAGTGAGAAATGGTTGATACAAATGTACTCTTCTCACGACACAAATATAGGCGCTCTACAAGGCTTAAATATTAGTGCTTGGTTTTTTCGGAACTGCAATCTCCACAATATATTTGATTGGTTACATGGAGAGGAATTTGTTGTAACCAAACAGATTGAATGGCAACCGTCTGTAATTCTGCACATCCTAGATTATGAATATTCCCGTTTCTTGTTCTGATACCTTGTTAGATATATGTTATTATGTATAAAAGATTGAATTTGAATGACATAGTTTATTTTTATTCCGACCTTAGTTATGGAAAGTAAGGTGCCATCCAAGCAGTGGTTGCTTCAAAAGTGCTAGTCATATAAGGCAGAGAATTCAAAAACATATATTGCTATTTTCTGATAAAATAGAACGGATCAGAGAAAACTCTACAACTTTATCATCCACTCTTCCTGCTACGACTGTAGTAATGCCACAATTTCTATTTATTTGGCAATTACCAGTTAAATGTACAATGGCTATTATTAAAAATTTATCAGTCGGAACATGCACTAGATAAATATTCCAATTTCTTTAGTATTATCATATATTTAAACTATTTCAGGTCTCAGTAAAATGCTTTTGAGTGTAACTTAAACCATTTCTATGCTCTTGGTATAGAGGATTGTTGTGTTACACCGTAGTTTTGTTTTTTAAGGCTTGTGTTGGGTTTAAAATATGAGGAATTTATTATAAAACTTATAAATAATTTTTTTAGTTGAAGGTTCAGTTTTATGTCTGATTTTTTTGGTTAACAACTAAAGATCGAGGGGTATCTATTTCACCAAATATCTCTGGGGACTCTTTATGAGTCATTCACAAAACTTCACCATTAGACGAAAGGCCCTTTGACATGTAAAGAAAATTTGATTCCCCACATGGTGTGATTTTTAAAATCATATATGGATAGATGACAATTTAGATGTGAAATTAATTGGTGAATGATAGAGAAAAGGGCGAGTGAAAATGACAACTAGTGAAATGTTAGGATAGAGATAAAATTGCCACCTGGATGTGTTGGTGGAAAATGTAGCCAAAGGAAGCTAAATCTTTGTGTCCCTTGGAAATTCTCAAGGAATGTCATAATTCTTATGAAAGAGGGAACATCTTGGACAAATAAAAATAATCTGTGAGCTAATCTACCACCTAAATTGGCCAATGAAAGTTGGGATGGAACAATTTAGAAACTAATTCAAATAGTGAGATGAAATCACAAGGTGTAGGCTGCTAAAATTGTGAACATATCCCCGTGGAAATTGTGGTGGATAAGCTCAAGAATATTATTAGGGAGTTGAATGAGGCTTTGGCGAGGGAAGTGTGTGTTAAGTTTGATGATGAAGTTGTTAATGAATGAGCTTAAGGGGCTTTTTAATGAATGATTCATAAGGCATAACACTTGCTAAAGGTTTTGTAAAAATGTGTTGCATACAAAGTCGGTTTAACCATGGAGGAAACTTCGTAGTTTAGTGTGCTCAAGATGGAGTAGTATTGGGATGGGTAACCTCGCAAGAAGTCCTAGTGCTCTAGTTGATAAGAGTGATGCCTCTCAACAATCATCCCAGAAGCTCCACAAAACCAACAAAGGTTTCAAAATGATCAATAACTATTCCAACAATGTTGATGCTCAAGTGAAAATTTCTATATTAAAGGTGTGGCTCCTTTATCATCCATGTTTAAGCCGTTTCCTACTTTTACATCCCTTTCTAAATCTTCACATAATTTTATGTTAAAGTTGATTAATGCTATTGTTTTGAAATTTCCTTCAACCCAATTGATTCTTCCAAATAATTTCTAGCTTCCCATGACCCCAAATCATTTTGTCAAATACCATTGTCACCTTGGTTATGATACTAAGAAGTGTTTCCTTTTGAGGACTATTATCCAAGATCTTGTCAATAATAATACCATCACTTTTGAGTGTGTAAATGATAAAGGACACAAATTCACCCCCCTTAACCAAAACTTGTAAATCTAGACCCATCCTTTGCCTTCTCATTCTATCAGTACAATTGAGCCTACTTGTTTCCTTCTTCCCCCAATGTTATTATGCCTCATGAACGCACTTCCACGAATCTTGATAATTTGTGTGATATGGATAGTAAAATTGTTAATTTCATTCATTAATATAGAACTAAGCCTAAACTGAGATTTCCATTAAAGTTGATCCTAAGGAGACTATTAAGGCATATAATGGCCCTCTTTATATTTTTATGCAGGTTATTGATAATCTCTCTCAAAGAGTGCTTATTGATCCTACATGCATGGTGACTTTTATAACTAACAACATTTTTACACAAGACAATTTCATCAAGGCTTTTATGACAAATTAGAAGTGACAATTAAGGATTTCAATGGTTTAACTTTTCCTACATACGGTTCCATCACTCTTCATGTAGGTGTCGGTAATTAATGTTTAGATGTTGTTAAGTTTTGAGGATCACTACAAATGTACTTGTATTGCCTGTAAGGTATATATTTTCCAAAGACAACACTCTCTCTTATAAGCATAAGCCTTGAAGAGATACGGGGCTTCAAGCGACATGTCCATTTGTTGTATCTATAACTATTGTAATCTATTATATATCATATTAAATATGTTCTTAGGTTTATCCAATTGAAGCTACTAAACATCAACACTCCCTCTTAGCTAGGGTGGATAAACACATGACCATATATTACCCCAATGTAATATAAGGATATATTTGACATAGGCCTTTGAAAGTCACATGACATTCACCAAATACTTAAAATATTCATAAGGTATGTACACTTGCATGCTCAATCATGCTTACCAAATGAATAACCATGGTTTGTTCAAGGAACTTAATCCACCATGCAAGTAATCTTCTACTTTGATCTGCTTAGATGTCATAAGATGTCCATCACAATAGAAGGATATGGTCTGTTTAAGGAACTTAATCCACCATGCAAGATATCGTCTATCTTCTTAGACATCATAAGATATCTATCATAATAGATGGTCATGGTCTGTTTAAGGAATTTAATCCACCATGCAAGATATCATCACCTTTCAGTAACTCTTACAAATACAAGTGATAACAATTAGGAAGTCGTCACTTCCTCATGATGTACATAGGGAGTAGGCTCAAATAGTGACAAATTATAAATTCATGAATCACAATCCTCTTGACTGCTGCAATTTATTGATTGCTGGAGAATCCATCTCAACATGATATACTCCCTCTAAGTTAATACAACTGAGATCGCCAAAGGTTGATTGGACCATATCCTCTATCTTCTCCCTGAGACAGATGTGTCAGACCCTTTCTGAATTTGATACCTATCTCCCTCTTCCTATAATAACGTTATCAGAGGGAAAGATCAAGGCATATCAAGTATTTAATAAAGAAAAAAAATAAGAGTTGATTTTGTGGATTGCAAATATTTAAGGTTGAGAAATTGTGGCATCAATTCATGCTCAAACAATTTTGTTGAGGGTCTCGATGGATCCCTAATTTTTTTTTTTTTGTAAAAAATTAAGAGCTCCATTTATGAATTGATGTGAGAGCTTAGTGATGAAATGTTGTCGTTGATGTCATATTGATGAAACACAACAATGAACAACTAGAATATGACACTTTGTAGGAATGTTGAAGGCAACGATAGTCAAATAATGAACAAGCAATATTAATTCATATACCCATTAGCATGTTTAAAATACATACACAACACTATAGAAATCATAGAAGGAAGCAACAACTTATAACATATCTAGCTAGGATAAATGAAAACAACTTCAGCTAAAGTCCATCATTCAATAGAAGATCATTAGTCAGCGAAAGACCATAGAAAAACATAGCATAACGGCAATATGCATTACTAGAGATATCAATATACAAACAATTTTCAACATACACACAACTTCATAAAAAAATGACACAGTGATATATGTCTTGGGCAATTAATAAAAAAGTATGAGACTTGATTAGAAGTATATTAGCAATAAACAATTTTGTCACTGAAGATTCTTCATGATATCGACAAACATATAAGCTAGAAGATGTGAATATGTTAGTATGTAAAAAAAAATGCCATATGGAACCTATTCAATTGGAATTGATTAGAAATCAATGTATTGAAATCATATCAATGTCGTCAAGTTGTAAAAGGACCCATGATGCAACATTGAGTTAGACCACATGAATCATGGAGTATAAATACGAGTTGTCTAATATAAATATTTCAAAAACTTCCACCGAAATATACTGTCTTCTAAGGTGTCATTGTCGTGGAGATTAGAGGGAAAGAAAGTATGTAATCAAGATCATTCCCAGACATATTAGAGATGATGAATAGATGAATCCCATCTTACTTGTCAAACATGACACTATACAAGATCACAGATGAATTTGATTAGATCTGAATTCCCATCTACTATGTGGGTTACTTAGCTTGACATCCAATGTAGTCTAGAACATTTTGAGCTCAATATTTGATGATTCCAAGATTACAATCAAATATTCTCATTGTTGGCTTCATGAATTCATCTAACTTTTCTCATTAGTTTGATTTTTTTATTGGTTTGTATGTATAATTCGACAATAAACAACTCATCCCATGTACATGGAGAGACCCAATTTGATCACACTCAAATAACAAACCACAAGACCAAGCATTTATCAGAGGTCTTATATCAGTTCTAAATTTAAGAGAAATTAACATTTCTAAAATTAAAGTGAAGGCACATGGGCTCTGATACCATGCTAAGTTTTGGGGATCACTACAAATATACTTGTATTGCCTGTAAGGTACATATATTTTCCAAAGGTAACTCTCTCTCTTATAAGCATAAGCCTTGAAGAGATATCTCCTTTCAAGGGACATGTCCATTTGTTATTTAATATAATAATGAACACACACACACACACACACAAACGTGTGTGTGTGTGTGTGTGTGCATACATACATACATACATATACATATACATAAATATACATATACATATATAAATACATACATATACATATGTATATGTATGTATACGTACATATGTATGTATGTATATGTATACACACACACGTGTGTGTGTGTGTGACATATACATATATGTGTATACACACACACACACATATACATATATATTTACAGACACACACACACACACATGTATGTGCATATAGATATATAAATATATATGTATATACATATATATATATCTCTATACACACATACATATCAATATGTATGTATATATATGTATATACATATATATCTATACACACATACATATGTATACATACGTGTGTGTGTGTGTGTGTGTGTGTGTGTGTGTGTGTGTGTGTGTATCTCAATCTCATAAATTATTATATATCATATTAAGTATATATTCTTAGGTTTATCCAATTGAAGCTACTAAACATCAACATATGTCACCTTTGCTATCATCCCAACTTCCTCTCAATTCCAAGTGATACTTGGCCTTCCTTGGGTCATTTATATGTGTATCATTTTAGAAAGTTGGCATCCATTAAATTGGAAGCTTTACAAACAATTAGGTCCCATTTCAGTGCTCTTCTTTATCTTGGATATTTTGTGCTTGATTTTTCTTCTCATTTATCTAATTTTCCTCCAAAATTTAAATAATAATTCGACCCCACACCTTTTACTTCAAAATTAACTTTCCCAGGTATAGGTCATGTAAGTAAGACCTATATCCCGAGCCTCTCATTTTGAAGGGTTTTTGAGCCTGATGTTTATTATTTTCATTTTTCCACCTAGTGGAGCTGACCTCTACAAAACGTAACCCCAAAATCATAAAAGGAGGATTACTCTCTTTATTTTCACATACACCAATTATAAGTTATCCAAAATCCATCAATTGTAAACATGACATCTTAAGTAATTAACCAACAAACCATCTACAAGTGAACTACTGGAAATTCAAGGAGTTCAAGAAAGAAAGAATTCATTGAAGGAATTCATTCATTCCATCCACCCATCAAGAATTGAAGCATTTCCTTGTATATATTTAGCTTCCTTCTTCATTGGAAGAAAATAAGTTTGACCATTGAGGGAGGAGATCTACATCATTCATTCTTCTTCCTTCATTATATAAAGTATTCATACATACCTGATTAATTAATTGGATAAATGTTGATCCATTGCATACTTGAATACATCCTACATTCTTATATTCCCACATACACATACAAGCATACATCTTTATGGATACAGTAGACCTAGATCCATCTATAAAGGTTTGACAAATGAGGTATACTTAATTTATCTTTCTTTACATGCTTTACTTATTTTATTTCAAGGTTAATTCCTAAACTAGGGCTTGACCAATACAAGCCCCTTCCCCCAAACAATTTCCCTTTTCATGTATACATGTGCAAATGGATGAAATTTTAGATCCAAAAAAGTAGATCTAAAGATATAAATGACTATTTTGGTCATAGAGTAAAATCACAAGGTTAAACAAAAATAAGTGACTAAATAAATAATTAAATAAATGACTACAAAATTGATCACTAATACTTAATCACCCAAATAAATGACTACAAAATTGATCACTAATACTTAATCACCCAAATAAATGACTAAATGAATGATTGGTGATTTTTTTCGATATCAATATATTCTTTAAGTTTTTATAACTTTTAATACTCACCAATGGAGTTTTTGTCTTATCAATACATAATTATTAGTTAAGTTCCTAGAATGTCCTCTCAATTGACTTTGAAATAGAAACAAACTCAAAATAACCCCAATCTATACTCAAAATATTCAAAATCTATCTATGAACTCCTAAAGAAAATTAAAACCTTCCATGCACTTAACAAAAGACTCCAAGTCTATCTCGACATATCAAAAGTAATAATTATTAATTAAGTATTTTTTAATTTCAACATATAATTTCTATTAAACTCATTGACTTGTACATGTTTTGTTTTTTTGATTAGTAAATGGCCTAAGCCTTATGATTATATAAAAGTTAAAAAGAGTCTCCGTTCAAATGAGCATTGGTAGGAAAGAATGAAGAAGAAAACCTCTAGTCTTGCCCAAGACCTTAGTCCTATTCAAAATAAAAATTAGCAAGGTGCATACCCTTGTTTAGATTTCTATGAAAGGATTATTCCTTCCCCAATAAAAAAAAATATGCTATTTTACATTGTTTCAAAACCATTATTATTTTTAATTGGAAATTAATACTAAATATCTTCCTTTTCCTATTTTGTTGGTAAGAAAAGGAGTTTTCCATTTCCACTTTGAGGCTTGTGGAGTCACCTCTTTCCTTATCCATTAAGATTTGATCATCTTTATCTATGGGTTGTATTCTTCTTTTTTCGATGTTAAAATATTGGGGGAGGTTTATAAATTTGATCTCCCACTTTATGTTTTGTTCTGCAATCTTGTATAGACACACTTCTTAAGAGCATATTGTTAGTTCATTAGAAAGTAATATTTTGATCATCTATATCTTAAATATGTTGAATAGCCTAGATAAGGAAAAATTCTAATAGTGTTATGCCCACCTTTGCCCGAATTACCTTGAACTATACATGCAAATAGTTAGGTAGGTTTAACGTTAGGAGCAATGAAAAATGTTCCTGTCTGATTTAGAAATCTATTCCCAGTGAAACCTATATTGTCTTTATTAATATGTTTGTTCTAAAATAGGAAATTAGGCCTAGAATGTCAGTGTCGATAAAATGATACTCCCGTAGAGAAACAAAAGGGATTATAGTTGGTACTAGCTAATGTTTTCACCTTACTTAGTTTATAACGATAACGGGGATTACTTAATATTAAGTTTTCCTTGATGCTATTGTGGTTATGTCTTCTTTGTCTGCTCCTCTATTTTCCAAATAGTATGCCTTTGAATTTCCTTCTCTATAGAAATGTTGTAGTCTTGTTTCTTTAAATTAATTGAGTGTGTTTAGTACTGATTCTAATTTGGAGCTCATAGCCCATTTTGGTGTAGATCTTTTCCTTAGTGCATTAGTTATAATTTGGGAGTCTCCTTTTATGATTAGTCTTTTAATTCCAAGTTTTAGGCTTTATTTGAGCCCCTCTTGGAGCACTTCCAATTCTACTATGTTATTCGTGGCCCACCCTATTAGTTTTTCTCTCTTGAGAACCCATTCCCATTTATCTGAGTTGATGATCCATTGAATGCCTACCTCTCTTGGGTTTCCTCCTGAAGCTCCATCAAAATTTAGTTTTTTCCATCTAGTTGGTGGCAGTTCCCATTTTTAGTCTTTTCATGCTTGGAGGTTTTTATTGGAATATGTTAAGGGACGGTTGGCTAAATTTACCCAATTCTTCTTCATTTTAGCATCCCATTCTGAGAAAGACCCTTCTTCTTTCATAATGTTCTGTAGATAGTTGTTCACGACCTCTGTAATGCATGTTTATGTCTTATTGAGGAGGGATGGTGTATCAAGTTCTGAATTTGTAAAGATACGCCTATTTCTTTCTTTCCAAATTTACTATAGGAGGATTGATGGGGAGATATTCCATAATTTACCATAAACCTTGCTTTTGCATCCTGTAGGCCAAGTGATTAAATGCTCTTCTAAGCTCTTTGGTAGTGCCGATGACCAAGCTAGCATCTTATTGAGCCATCTCCAACAAACTTGCATATACAGTAATATAAGATATGATCTATTGGTTCAAAGTTCACTTTACAAAGTGAACATCTAGAGGGTCCCTCAAAGCCCATCTTTCTAAACCTATCGACTATTAATATCCTCTTTGGGATGTTGCCCACAAAATATTCCTGCTTTTGGTAAATAAGATGTGTCCCAATAGAGCTTGAGGGGGATACATGCTTTCTCCCACCTTTGTGATGATGTAATGATCTCATATCCTTTCTTTACACTATATTTACCATTTTTGAAGGCACCCCATATTAGCCTATCCTCTCTGTTTTTGCAATTAATCTGATGTTGGTTAAGAATTTGTTCAAAGGTTATATTTTCTTTGCTTTCTACCTCTATGCCTTCCAACAATCTCCATTTCCATGTGTCCTCCCCATCTACTCTTTCTAATATCTTGTAGTTAGTTAGCTTCATACCCCATCTATTCATAAGGGTATTTTTGATATTGATGGGTATATTGAGAGAGTCTAGGGGTGGGTGCCTATCCCATGAGTCCTCCGAGAAAAGAACATCTGTACCTTTTCCTGTATCCCAAGTTAGAAAATTACTGATTATATTTCTACATTGCATCATGAAGTTCCATAATTCAGATCCTTTGGGGAGTTTTGAACTCTCAATAATGAAGTGGGGTGAGTATAACTATGTCTTTCTTGGTACCATAAATGTTTAGATTATACTGACTTAACTTCATTATAATGAATTAGGGTTAGTATAGATATATCTTTCTTGGTACATTCTCCACACCAATTTTGTACCCAATGCTTCATTCTACCAATTGAGCTTCTTGATTCCTAATCCTCCCTGTTCTTTGGGTTTGCATATGTTTTCCCATTTTATAAGTGCTAATTTATTTTTTCCTTCCAATCCTTTCTAGAAGAAACTCCTAAGCTTTCCTTCTAGTTTTTTGTTACTTTCTTGGGTAGGAATAAACATGATAGATGGTATGTTGGGATTGCTGATAAATCTGCTTTGATTTTTTGGTTCCTTCTTGCCTTGGTTAACCATCTTCCTTTCCAATTTTCCATTTTCTTGTCCACTATATCTAATAGGCTATTCCATGTTTTGATATTTTTCATGTTTTTGTCTAGGTATATCACTAAATATTTGCATGGTGATGTACCTTTTTCTATGTCCCATTTCTTTACATATTGCATTTTTCGTGTCTAATTTTGTATTAAGAAAGAATATTTCTGATTTATTCATTTTTATCTTTTGGCTTGATGCTTTTGTACATTGCATTATATTTGTTTAAAATTATTTACTTCTGTTAATGCACTTTCTCTTGGTAGAGTTGTATCATCTGCGAATTGTTGATGTGTGACATTCAAGATATTTTTTGTTACTTTTACTCCTATGATTTTACCTACTGCTTGTGCTTTAGTTATTGCTCGACCAAATGCTTCTGCCATAATTATGAACAAGAAGGGAGATAATGGGTTGCCTTGTATGATCCCTCTTGAAATACTAAAGAACCTTCTAGGGAGCCATTAATCAACAATGAGAATTTTGGAGTTGATATACACTTAAAGATGAGGTTAATCCATTGTCGTGAAAAACCAAAGGCTTCTAGTGTTATACATAGGAAGAACCAATCTACCATATCATATGCTTTTTGTAAATCTAGTTTCATTAGCATACATGCCTCCTTATTTTGTAATGCTGAGTGTATAGTTTCCTTGATAATTCTGACACTATTTAGAATTGATCTACTTGGTACAAATCAGGTTTGTTCTTCCAAGATCAGCTTTGGGAGGATATTCTTAAGTCTAATGACTAATGTTTTGGTTAGGATTTTTTATATTCTATTGTATAACGCTATTCATTTGAAATCTCTTGGTTCATTGTAATTTTCTTTTTTAGGTATGAGTGTTAAGAAGGTATGATTAATTTCTGTCAAGATTGACCCCACATTCTTGGATGCTTCTACTACATTCCATAGGTCTATTCCTATGATATCCTGACATTTTTGAAAGAAAAAGGCTTGGAATCCATCCAGTCCCACTGATTTATTTAGGCTCATGCTAAATAAATATTGTTTGATTTCCTCTAATGTGACTAGTTTTGTTTAGGAATTTGTTGTCTGAATCATTTATCAATTTGGGGATATTTTCCAAAAAAATTTCTTGTGAGTTCAGTTTAGAACACTTTAATTTATTGAAGATTGTCTTGTAGTATTCAACAAATAACTTAGCTATCCTAGTGGGTTCTTCTTCCCTGCCATCACTATTTTTGATTTTTGTGACTCCGTTCATTGCTCTATTATTAATGGTGCTGTTATGAAAAAAATTGGTGTTATGATCTCCTACCTCTAGCCAGTTTTCTCTTGATTTTTGTTTCTAATAAATTTCCTCTTTTTCTAATATTATTTCTTATTTTTCTAGTACTTATTTTTGCTTATAATATTTCTCATTATCCATTCCCTTTTTGATGATTTCCTTGTTCAATTATACGAGTTCTTCTTCATTTTGTAGTTTCACTTTGAATATATTGCTGAAATGTGTTTTGTTCCATTTTATAATATTTTTCTTTAGTAATTTAAGTTTGGAGACAAAGCATAACATTTTTAATCCTTTAATATTACCTTCTTACCACCATCTTCTAATGTTGTCCATGAAAGTATCATCCATAAACCACATGTTTTCACATTTGAATGGATTACTTATGGGTTTAAGTGCTTCTAAAAGTTCCATTCTGACTGGGAAATGGTTTGAGCTTAAATGTGGAAGAATGGTGGTTTATAGGGTCATTTCCATGTCACTTAGATCTCCTTTGACCAAAAATCTATCCAATCTTTCTGCTCTATAAAAAAATCCTTTCCTTCTATTGTTCCACATGTATATCCCATTATTGGTGGTTATGTCTAATAAATTGTTGTTTTGGGTCCATTCTCTAAAATTGATCATTGCCTAATTTGTTGTTTTTAATCCTCCATATTTCTCTTCCAGTTGTAAGATTGGATTGAAGTCTCCTCCTATGATAATAACCTCATTGTGGTGTTCTTCCATGAAAATATTGATATCATTCCAAATTTCTTTTTTATCTTCTGTTTTGGTTGGCCCATACACATTAATAAGAGTAAATTGTAAGTTATGTTTGTGCTTTTAATTGTGCATCCCATCCAATTATTTTTGAAGATAATTTTGGTGTATGCTACTTTTTAGGGGTTCCATATTATTCCTATACCTCCTGAGGATCCATCAGATTCTATTAGATCCATATTCCAACTGCTTACTTTCTTTTCTAGTTTCTTTTCTTCTTCTTTATTTAACTTAGTTTCCTAAATTAAAATTATGTTTGATTCTAATAGGATTAGATTACATTTCAACAGTCGTTTCTTGCTAGAGGCATTCAATCCTCTAGCATTGCATGTAGTTATCCTCATTGATCTGTGGGAAGGCTCTTTTCCTTTCCCACTTTCATGATTTCACTTATCTTCCTATGATCTTTAGCTAGTCCTGTTTTTGTTCTCAGCTCCTGTAGTGATTTTCTTACCCTCTTCTTTTTCTCTTTACCATAGTTTGGGTTTTTTTATACCTTCTTGGTTCATTTCTATTCCTAGATTTTCTAGTTGGTTTTGGTCCTTTGTTAGGTCCTCTATATGTTGTCTTCATTGGTGTTTTCTTCTTCCTCTTATATGTTCTTCCGTATCCTATTTTCAATCTCTGTTTCAACCTAGTTTTGATATTTGTCTTTTTCTAATTCATGATTTGGGTTTATTTTTGACCTCTTTTCCTATTCTTTCTCTTCTATTAGAACTCCAAATTCTTCCCAAGTTTGGTTCTTATCTGTTTGTTTCTACTTTTCTACTTCTAGATTCTCCCATTCCTTCTAAACCTCTATAACAACTACCTCTATTCTTTCCAGAAGAATTTCTACTTTAGTAGGAATTAGAATATCCTCTTGTACACTAGTTTTCCTTTGCTCTTATTGTTTGTCTTTCTTTGTCTAGGGATCCTCTCCATTATTTGGGGTTTTCCAAAATTTATGAGATCTTTTCTTTCCTTTTTTTCTTCTTCTTCTGATAGTTATAGTACTTCAGTGATTTGATGAGGCTAGTGGGATAGGGAATTCATTAAGTTATGGGAGTTTAGTATGAATAGTTGCAGTGTCTACTTGTCAAATCTTTTCTTTCTCCTCTTCTTCTATCAAATGTTCTTGCTCTGTCCTTTGTGTTTGATAATCTTTTGTAGTATCTATCTTTCCCAGCTTGTCCTATTCTATTTTTTTTTGTTTCCCCATTGTGGTTTTTCCTTTGGCTTCAAGTTAGGAGTCCAACTCCTTTTCCTTTCCTTCTTGGATGAGTTCTTTGGTTTTCCTCTGATCTTTTGTTGTTTTAACCTTATTGGAGTCCTTGTGATCTAAATGAGCCATTTCCCATAATTCTATCTGATCTTGAATGTTTACTTCTGCTAGTAACAAATTATGGATCTTCTTCTTATATTCTTTTAGACTACCCTCTATTTCTTTTACTTGTAGTTGATAGAGTTCATGTTCTTGAAGATAAGTCATTTTTTGGTGATGTTTGAAAATATTTGTAGCTAAGATCCATTCTATTCCATTAGTTGTACTTATTTCTATACTTTCTTTTGTTGTTATGTTCACAAGATCTTCCACTTTTCTTTCTTCTGTTATAGTTTCACATCCAGTAGTGCTTACTACTCCTATGGTGTATTCTCTCCCTTACTTTACTCCCATCATTTTTTCCAGATTAGAAGTACACTTTAGCAACTCTCGTAATTTTTTTAATTTCATAATTCAAATACTTTTTATTTTACCTTCATATTTTGTAAATTTCAAATTATAAATGGATATATTTGTTGATTTCCGTAGAGCCTACTTCAGTGTTTAGTAATAATTTTATGTCACTTGATAGTGAGTCTCCTTCTTCCACTCCTATAAGATTTCCCTAATATCTACCTATTTGTTCTATAATTTGAGGTTGGTTTAATTCTTGGGGAATGGATTTACATCATAACCATGTTGGTGTTGTGTTTTGTTTTATTTTTGGTTCATTTAGGTTTGGTTCCCATGGAAACAATTTTGGAGAATGCCCTTTAAAGAATAATTGAGAATTTTCAATCATCTTATTTCTAATGCTAATTTTTCTATGGTGAAAATATATTAATTAACTTGAAAGGATAGATATACTTATCTGGTCGTTGCTTGCTTCTTGTACCCAACTAGTTAATTTAGAGATTTTCCATTCTGAGCCACTCCAGAATCTATATAACCCTACTTCTTGACAATCTTTCCATCTCTGCTCTGAATGTTTATTGCTAACGATTTGGATTGGAGTGTTGCTGAGATTTTGGATGGTCGTTGAATATTTTCCATTGTCCCTTGCTTTAATGCCTATGTTATCATATGGTTTCCATGGAAGGTTAGTTAGGTAGGTTTGATCCTTTGCATTTGTTTCCCTAAAGGATCCAAATTTGATCTGGGCTTGTTTTAGAAAGGTGTTTTTTCTATGCGGAGGTATGTAAGGATCGGATCTAGGGTGTAGATTTAAGATAAGGGGGTTGAAGAGATTTTTTGGTTCCTATTGGTACTTTATTGGCTTTAGATAATATAAAGGGTTTCAATATGTTGTTCACTTGCTTAGTTTCATGTTTGACTTTTACTTGTATCTTGAATCTTGTTGGAGTTTCCTTGAATTCCTTTGTTGCCTAGGCTACATATTTTTTTTTTTCATAGAACCTATTATGTTTTTCTAACCTTCTCTTTTCTTCCAAGTTCTCTAGAAAATAATTTGGTCTAGCTCTGTCTACTTGGATTTGTTCGACCTTTTGAGACTTCTGATTTCTTACTCTCTTGGGGTTTCAGACTATTTTCTACTCATTATCCTTAACATCTTCAGTCACAACTACTTTTTTACGTTTTTTGTGGAATGTTTTTACATGCTTTGGATCAAAAGTTGATTTTTGGCATTGTTCTTCAATTCTTCTATTGTGTTCATGGATTTTGACAAGGGCCTCAAATCAATTTTTATAGATTACCATAGAGTTTCCATGTGCTTCTATGTCTTTCCATGTGGTCATTTTTGTGAGTGCCCTAGCTTTGGGCAGAGCAAATTTATTTGATTGTCATCTACATTTTTTGTTACTTAATCTTCTTTTTTTGCTAGAAACTTTCCTACTCACCATATTTTCTTGTAAAAATATATTCTATAATACAACTATTATGTAAAATAATATGTAGAATATATTGACTTGTCCATGTTTCATGAGTTATGGTTCACATATTAAACCCATTTGATCTCATCACAAGAATGAATTAAAGAACGTCAATTAACACTAATCAATATTGGATTTAGTCATCGATGCTCACAAAGCATGTGAAGTAGCAATACCCATCAAATAATTACTCTAGCTTAGAAAAATCCAAAAGTTTAAAATGATTAAGAGAAAATTAACACATTATTATAAAAGTCTAATTTATCATGGATTATTTTAAATATAAAATAAAAACTATTTTATTTTTCTCACACTTCAAAATAATCAAAAAAGATAAATTAACATTTGTAATTATCAATTGATAATTTTTTTTTATAGGAGAGATAGATATATGACATACATACACTTCAAAATAATTAAACAAAATAAATCAACATTTGTAATTATCAATTGATAAAAAAAAAAAAAAATTATAGGAGAGATACACACTTGACATACATACATACATACATACATATATGTATATATGTATGCATGCATGCATGCATATGGGGGGAGAGGGAGAGAGAGAGAGAGAGAGAGAGAGAGAGAGAGAGAGAGAGAGAGAGAGAGAGAGAGAGAGAGAGAGAGAGAGAGAGAGAGAGAGAGAGAGCACTCTTTTTTTATATCATTATGGTATAGGTCGCCCCAACTCAACTTGCTCCTTGCATTATGTGATTTTTAATAATTAGAAGTTGCATCTCTCAAGTTTCCAAATCTCAATCTATTTCCAATTTTGATATAATTTGATAGTGCCTCTTCAAATTAGAAGTTGCATCCTCTAATATCCGTCAAGATGAGTATATTTTCCTCGTTCTAGTTTCATAACACCTAGTTTGATATACTAGACTAGATCTCTTGATGCCTACCATTATATGTTCACTTTATTTTCATATCATTTCTTTACACATCTTTTCACAAACTAGGAGAAAAAGAAGACCTTAGAATTTTACATCCCTAAAAATAATTAGATTCTGCATTAGCACCCATAAATCTATATGGGTTATGCTTATATGATTTGTGTCCTAACTAGGGTTACATTTGATGGCATCCCTCTTTTCCCAAATATACATATAATTTGGCAGTCTACCATTAATCATAATTTTATAAGTCATAATATGAAATATATTGTCTTTCCTTTCCCATAAGTGTTTTAAATCTCCTCAAAATGAATAAATCATCACAATCAATTATAACTTCAATTAGCCTTTAGTGAGTAATGGGAAATGTGAGCTTGACTTCTTTTGGCCTACCATGTCCCAACCAATACAACCTTGCCAAGATCATCTCTTCTTATCTAGCCAAAAATTCAAAGCCCAAATTATTATTTAATTGTACACTCCTAAGGAACTCCTTGTCTTGGACTTGGAATCCTTACCACATATCCCATTCCTCCATGTATTCCTAATTTGTTCCAATTTCTATATCTTAGAAGTTGTACCATCTTAAAACTAAATAACCCATGATTTAAGATCTTTTAGATCCCAATATTCGGCATTTTTTTAGTCCATGGATGCATTTGTACTAGAAATATGTCTCCTTCTATGTTACCTCTTTTTTAGTTCTATCTGTATGCAATAAAAGTAACATGCTAAGGCTATAAAACCAAAATCAAACATCTACAAACTAATATCAAAGAAAAAAAAAGATCAACTTCAAGGAAAGAAAAAATACATAATGCAGACCTTGTAGCTCCATGTGGCCTCCATGATGTATTGATATGGTCATGGTTATGGATGTGTGCTTAATGGTATGTTCGATACTTAAAAAATGGACAGGGATAGATAGATGTGTGAGAATTTGAATAATATTTAATTGTCTTAAAATGGAAGCACTTCTATGTGAAGAGCATTTAGCCCTCCAAGTAAGTGGTTTGGGATCATGTCAAGCACTTTGAATAGGTTTTTGCATGGATTTGGTAGTTTTCTCCTTGTTTTGCTTCTCTCTCTATTTCCAGCCTATTTATGAAAAACTTCTTTGTGAAATTGAGGACATTGACTTTCTAGGTCAAGGATGACTTTTTAGTTCAAGGTCGACATCAACTCTAACCTATGTCAAGGATGACCTCAACCCTGACCTAGGGAAGGGTCAACCTAATCCCTAACCCTAGGTCCATTTTTGAATTCCTTGAGGTTTCGAGACATCGAGCTTTGGAAAGTTTCATTTTCTCACTTTCGGGTTGGTTGTTTCAATTTTTCGAATGGTAGACTCTTAAATTACATTTAATCTAGGTTCATTTCTAGGGGTTAAGGTTAATTGGTATTTAGTGCTCCCATGTCGGCCTTCTCTAGGAGTTTTTGCCCTAGATCTCTATATAAGGAAGCCTTCTTCCCTCATTTGGACATCTACAATCTATCTAGAATTCATAGAGTGCATCCATGATCTATGAGTGAAGTTATTATCTACTTTTTATGAAGAGCATCTATGATCCTTTATCAAGCATTCTATCATTCAGTTATTCCAGTTTTCCAATGAAGATCAAGGATTGAAGTATTCAAGCCTTTGAAGGGATTTGGTTCAAGCATTCACGATTCATCATTCAAACCCTAGACCTAGCCATCATGGTGGTGTGATCTTCCTTCAAGATCCTTTGATCATCTTCAAGATCTACTCATTCTTCTATCAAGGTGGATTCAAATCATACAATCATGGAGGTTTTGATTTACTTTTACTAATGTTATGTTCAAGATTTCATACCAATATACTTGTTTACATTTCAAATACAATTGCATATCTATTGAATATCATAACTTCATTATTAGATTTACTTCTACTACTTGCTGTTAGATTGTGGTGACTGATCAGGAAAGTACTGTACATACTTCATAAATAGTGGGGTTCGGGGCATCGGCCCGAAATTTTTTTTTTTTTTGGAAGTAGCCGACATGGTAGCCGACATATTATGGCCGACATATGGCCGACATGTTATAACCCTAAAGCGGTTTAATACTTGTATAAAAAGGGCTTAGGGTTGGGTATTTTTCATATGTGGTGATACGAAATTGGTTCTTGCGGCGGTATTGAGCTGTAAGGGATTACAGATTGTAATCACTGGATTGTAATAAGATCGGACTTGCTGTTTGGTGGATGTAGCCCAAGGATTGGGTGAACCACGTTAAATCTTGGTGCCTTGTGTTTATTTCTGTGTGTTCTATTATTTTCTGTTATTGGTTATATTTGCATGTAGTTTTTTTATTTCTGTCCATGGTTTTTTCTTAACACTTGCTAGCATTCCTTATTTCAATTCCATTATTAAGGTTGATTCTGAACTAGGGTTTGGCCAAGACAAACCTGTCATCCAAACAAAAAAATCATTTTTCTTGTAGATACAGGTGTGGAACAATGAATTGAAGAGCAAATTTGGATAGCATTTTCATTGAACTTGCAGGATCCGTGAACATAAATTTCATCAAAGTTGTGTAGGTCAAGATCAACTTTTTGGGGTACAATTGTGCCTCACTATCAGGGTCAAGGTTGACCTTCCTTCGAAAGGATTTTTTTTTTTGAGTTTTCTCCATCTCAACATTTCCAATTCAGAATAGGTTGTAGAGATCCCTGAAATTGTACACAAACACCAAAAATCAACATTTTCTAGATTTATCCTACTTCAAGGTTAGTATTTGTCTTTTATCTATTTCACGATTTAAGCACATAATTTTCAAAATAGGAAGACTATAGAACCTCTTTTCTCCTTATTCTCCATTACATGATCCATTGCATTGATCACTTTCTTGTGCTTAATAAATTTGGATCATTCCTATTCGAAATCAAGGTTGAGGATAGCTCCTATTTTCATCCTATTCATTTTGGTCAACTTGACATGCTTACCCCCTATCTTTTGTGGAATGAGATGCCCTATTGTGTTATGTGATGTTAAATTTCATTTCATTTTTGCTAGTTTAAAAATACAAAAAAATTTCTTGCATTTCATTTTCTATGAAGATGATGAAGATGCTTTGGTGTGTGATTATGTTTCTTATTACCATTATTTTAGCACCTTTTTACCATAATTATGAGGTTTATGAAAGTATCATTCATTTTATTATGTTCATGATTTTTCATTATATTCTAGCTTATGCTTTTGTGAATTTAACTGATACTAGTTTTCCAACATTTAAAACTTTCATCAAGGATTCATGTGGTAGACTTATTATGCTTTTGGATTGTGTGAAGCATTTGGTAGATGATACATCATATCTTAATCCAATGCCTAATTCTCCATCTATTAATCCTCACTCTTCCCATACTTATGATGACATTCAAGCTATAGTTCGTGATACATATGTGCAAGATTTCTTTGATTTACCTTCTCCTTTGAATCATAATGATATTAAAGGAAAGGGTAAAGACATTTCTTCCAAACCTATTATTCCACCTTATACAACCTTTTCATATGAACATGATAAAAAATCACTTCCTGTAGAAGATTTACATGATATGTACACTACATGATATATACACTTCATGACATAATATGATAACTAAAAAAAGTTATAAAGGTTTAGGGCTTGGATTTAATGAACATGGTATTAACTATCCAGTTCATATACCCTCTAAACCAGATTTTCATGGTGTTGGTTTTTTGAAAACTCAAGTTAAGGTGGGTGATGCTAATCATCATCCTCCTCTTCATAAACTTCTCCCTACATCTACTTTAGATAACTTTGATATTCATCAAGAGGTGGCTAAAAAGTGTATATTGAATTGATGAATTCCAAAAAAAGAAATCTTTAAACCTATATCAAAAGATGCCTTATCTAAGTACAAATGCCCTTTTCATTATCATAATACACACTTACTTGCTGACTGTAGATATTTCAAATTGTATGTTTGTGAACGAGTTGCTTTAGGAATTATATCTCACTCTTGTGTAGTTTTACAATTTCTTCATAATTTTGATATAGGGTATTCCCCTCCTTCTAATATAGCATAGATCTTTTATCCTCTTGTCTTTGGAGTAGGGGGCAAGAGGTGTATTTTCATCCAGTCTCCTAGGATCCATTAGGCCTTTTATTTGGCTTAATTGATATTCTTTCTTCCTATTTTCTATCATGCTATGTTCAAAATATCTTTTCTAAGACATTTGTTTTGCAAAGGTATCTCTTGTCTTCCTCCTTGGGTGACAAGGTTCTTCCTTCTTTGACTTTGTCTAGGGAATTTCACTTTTTTAGCTTAGTGGCATTTTTTATATTGCAATATTATTTCTTCATATTGATAGATGTTTTGACTATAGATAATCTTTTTTAACAGGTCATTGTCCTAGGTCATCACCTCTTCTCTATGTTGTAAATTATGTTTTTTACAAACTCTTACCCTTTCTTTCATGTTAGAGTTGTTCTCCTTTTTCCAAAGCTTTTTTTCCCTCTTCTTTATAGGAGACTTGGTGATTGAATCTTTGTTCCCGCTTGGTTTATCTTTGATATATGATATTTTATCTAAATGTGCTCCTCTATGGTGAGGGTCTTGTTGATAAGGTCTCTTTCTTTGAGGATCGTTTTCCATAAGTGACATGTCCTTTTCATGATTATCTATACTCTTGGATGTAGGGGTCAATATCCCTCATTAATAATATGATATAAATTGTTGTTAAACATGATATCTCCTTGTCTTGTGAAGTAGGTATCCCCTTCCTCTTCCTTATCATGTCTCATAGATAGCCATGATAATGAGGGGGGCATAGATGGGGTCTCCCTTGTACTATAGTTTTTTATTTATATGGTAAATTTTGGAAGGTAACACACATAAGTTGCTAAATCCTAAAGAGACACACATCTTTCAAATTTATTTCTTATATGCTAAGTCCTTTAAAGATAATGCACATAAGTTGCTAAATCTTGAAGAGATACACATTTTTCAATTTTCAATATGCTAAATCTTTTGAAGATAACACATAAGTTGCTAAATCCCGAGGAGACACACATTTCATATTCATAGTGATACAAGAAGGTGGATCTATGGATATTCCAGAAGTTTTCAGAAGACACATTCTAATTGCAAGCACATTTTTTGGGTGATCTATCAAGTTTGGCTACCTGATGGGATCTTCCTCTTCCTTGGTGATTCATGGTAAGGTGGGCATCTTACTGGGTGAGGTAATCACTTCTTCTTTTCTTTCTTTTCGCTTACATGCTAGTAGGACTAGATCATGAAGCTATGTTATTTATAGTGTTTCTCTTGTCTTTCTTATGTAATCACTTATGTTTTTATGATAGCTTTCAAAATATGGTATTAGTATGAGAGATATGTCTTGCAAGGTTTCTTGTGCTAGTTGATTTGGGTTTGTTTAGTACTAACCTTTTTTCTTTTATGTTGTTTTGTTTTTGTTTGTTTTTCCACCCTTGTGCACGTACATTGAGTTAGAATCCTTAGCCTAGGGGCTTGTGTCATTAGATAAGTGTTATTTTATCTCATGGAAAATCCACTTGGATGTCTTCTTTCTTCTCCTTTACCAAGAGTTTACATTGAGTCCATAATCTTCCTAAAGTGGGGGCTAAATGTATTGTCTTAAAATGGAAGAACTTCTATGTTAAGAGTGTTTAGCCCTTTGAGTAAGTGGTTTGGGGTCATGTCAAGTGTGTTGAATGGATTTTTGCATGGATTTGGTAGTTTTCTCCCTATTCTACTTGTCTTTCTCTCTATTTCCAATCTATTTCTGACAACTTTCTTTGTGAAACTGAGGACTTCAACTTTCTAGGTCAAGGACGACCTTTTAGGTCAAGGTCAACCTCAAGCCTAACCTAGGTCAAGGAAGACCTCGACCCTGACCTAGGGTAGGGTCAACCATGTCCCTTGTTAGTGTTAATTGTTTCTTAGGTTAAACACCTAAGATTTTGCATACTCATTTGAGTTGTCATGTTGACAACATTGGAGTAAGCAACTCTAATTTAGCACATGGTGTCTACAACATAGGAGTTTGCATAAACAACTGAGTCATCATGTAGACAACACAATTGTTCGCAATATTATTTTAGCACATGGTGTCTACAACATAATTGTACGTGCTACACCTTTGTAGGCTTATCCTCTCATCATTGCACTAACTCCTATGCTTAGTGGAGGATAATCCACACCTAGTGGACATGTTCCTAGTTGTAAGTCTTATCATGTTGCTAACTCCTAGGCATTATAGATGCATCATAGAGGCCTTTATATACATGCACCTCTAGTGTACTATACAATTGTATTAAATATCATATTATTATTCTGATCATACTCTGTTGGTCTTTTGTGCTAAATATTGTGCTTCTTGGTCTTGGGTGAATTTTTCCCTAAGGAAAATTCTTACATGGTATCACAGCCATAGGAGTGTCATTTCATAGCCATTGGAGACCATTATTGCTTCACCTCTCAGAGGACACCTTGATCCAGATTTGGAGTATCCATAGATATTGTGAGCATCTAAAGCCAAAGTGGACCTCACCATTGCATCTGGAGTATCGAGGTGGTGAAAATTGACTATAAATTTGCCTATGCTAGGCAATAGTCGAATTTGAGGCAAATTTTTTTGCAAACCAACACCCGAAGGACCAATTTACAAATCTAGTATGATCTATTAGATCTGCAATTTATTTTATTTTCAGATCTATATTTTATTTTTCTTTGTAATCTTTTAGGTTTTTTTTTAGAAATTCTTTAGGCCAGTTGGGCCTATAGAGATTTTTTTTTTGCAGGAATCAGGTGGTCAAAGCCTGACCCCTGTAGGCAAAATATTCCTTCCATATCCGACATGCATCACATATTTTTCATCAAATCTCATTTAAATTGGTAGATTCAAATTCAGCCTTACTTTCCATTGACTCCATGACCTTTCTTTTTTAAACACTATAGAGTTCCACAACCTAATGCATGTGGGATTAAACATACATTCATCAATGGCATTCAAGTTTCCCAATCACCACAAAGTTCCTGCCGAATAGTTTCCCAACGCCATGCAAAGATTTGATGCTCGGTAACATCAATACTCCCAACAGTGAAATAGAAGTACCTTGTAGCAAAGTCCAATTGATGGTTGCTATGTCACAGCCACCATCGATTTCTTTCTGACATCCCTCCACGTAGACAACACATGTTGTCCTACTCAGTGAGCAATGTGAGTTAGATGACATGTCACACCTGTCAAGCCAGAAAACACATTAGCAAAAACATGTAGCTCTGCCATACATTGATTCAGCTGACATGTCATATTTTTTCATACAGTCTGTGCTACACATCATCTACCATGTCACCAGGGAGCTATTTTTTGTTGATGTCAGTGGTCCACTATGATAAAATTGATGGCTTTTTGACTATCATTTGGAGGCCAAATAGAACTATTGCGACGACCATTTAGACATCAAATTTAACCTCGTGTTCTGCTGATTAGACCCCTCTCTAGATTTATTTTTGACTTTGGGAGGCCATATCTTAGTCATCTGGGCTCCAAGTCAGGTGCAATTTTTTTTCATTTTGGGCAAAATTTCCTAAATTGTTCAATGGTGTAGTTATTTTCTAGTTTTTGTGCATGGAATTGTTAGAAATTATAGTTTTTGGTGACTGTACCTATCCAATCCTACATTTTGCAACTTCAAACACTTCGTACAGGCTCATTTGGACTCGAAATTAGGTTCCATTTTTTTTGAAAGTAAATAATTTTTTGTCCACTTTCTAGATTTGCAATCAGATTATAGGCTTCTATGGACAAAAATATCACTTTTAGAAATAGGTCCTTTCTTTGCTTTGTATTGCTACAACATTATTGTATTTCTGAGCTACATTGTAAAGTTCTAGATTTGAACTATCCAAGGAGATTGCAAACTAAAAATTAGAAGTCCACCAAGGTCAAAATTGACAAAGTGGCCCATTGTAATCACACTAGCTATAAAGTGCTAAATCATGCATTAGGGGGGTTGATTGATTATTTCTATGTTTTGGAGGGTGTATACATTCATTGATCTCATGGAGGAGTTTTGTTCCCCATATCGGGGTGGTCTTAGACCAAGGTTGACAAAGAGGAACTATAAAAAATGGAGTGCTTCACTTATTGATCATCTAAGAAGAGAGCATAAGGAAGTATTTCCTAATTTATGTTCCAACGAATTGATCTCTTCCACTAAAGAACATCTACCTATTAAAAGAATTTTGGATAACATTTATTTTAGAATCAATATTGATTTCTATAAAGTCATTGATAAGTTCTAGAATCCTTTTGACATTTGGATGTGTCTTTGGGAAGCATATGGAGATCCACAAGTCCCTCCATTTCTAGAGGACATTCTATCTTTCATCGCTTCAATAAAGGTTCATCCAACTCTAGATGAGATCACACATCCTGATACTCCTATTGATACTATTGATCCAGTTCCAACCATAGATGCTCCTGAGTCAGTACAATAGGATATACCATGTCTTCCTACTTTAGCTTCATGGGATGACTTCCTTCCAGACATTGCATGGTTGTTCATGGAGTCTCATATTGAAGATGTGGGAGACATCATCAATGACATCAATCTTCTCTTTGTTGAGGAGAATTCTTCACTTGTTGTGAGGGTACACTCTAACCCTCAACCACTTGATCATTCTAATATGATTGTGGCTTCTTTACAGCAATTGGAGGAGGACTCTTTCACTTATGAGGAGACATTTTAGTTTGTGGAGATTGTAGTCCAATTTCCTCAGACATCTTATTTTCTAAGGATTCTTCCTACTAATTGGGGAGCATTCTCTACCACACCTTTAGCACCATTTCTTCCTATAGGGAGGACCATCATTTAGCTTTCATGGTGTAGCTTCTTCAGTCATCAAGGAGCTTCTTTCACAGGTGTGCCTACATTATTGAAGGGGGGAGATATTTCTTCTCTTCCTCTATCTTACTATTTGGATGATTTGTTATCTTTGGAGTTTGATTCAGCTTCATACATGGACATGTTACCTTGCTTGCCAATATATTTTGGGCTCCCACCAGATTGGTTTGTGGCATCTTCATTCATCAAGGACTTATCAACATTTGAGCAGACTTCAGAGGCAACATCCATCACTTACCACATCTGGATCTCTCTTCCATCTTCCTATCCATAGGGGGAAGCATAATTGCACCCATACTTGGTGTTTCTTCTTCCTCAAGGGAGAAACATTGTTTGTCAGCATTGGATATTCTTCTATCTTTAGACACTTATCATTCCTAGATCCTTCACTAAGCGGGGGATTTCATCGAGGGATTCTCTATTGTATATGCTTGATGCATGTCATTATGGGGGGGTCTTGTTTACTCCATCCGTCCATTCATGCATCTTTCTTTCTTGTACTTTTCTCTCTTTTTGGGGGAGGCTTTTTTCCATGAGGTTTTTCCTCTTTCTCCGTTTGCAGAGAGATTTCATGCATTTCGGCATTGCATTATACTTGGGTACCTAACATGGCCTTGTAGTTGGGACCCATTATACATTTCATCATATCTTTTGTGAGCTTAAGTGCATTCCCCTAAGTTGCACTTAAGGGGGGTGTTAATGTAAATAATTATTATTTATGCTTTACTTAAGTTTACTTAGGATAAATGCATTATTTTATTATTTCTTAGGTTAGACACTTAGGAGTTTGCATACTCATTTGAGTTGTAATGTTGACAACACTGGAGTAAGGAACTCTAATTTAGCACATGGTGTCTACAATACTAGAGTTTACATAAACAACTGAGTCATCATGTAGACAACACAGTTGTTTGCACTATTATTTTAGCACATTGTGTCTACAACATAACTATATGTGCTACACCTTTGTAGGCTTATCCTCTCATCATCGCACTAACTCTTGTGCTTAATGGAGGATTATCCACACCTGGTGGACATGTGCCTGGTTGTAAGACTTATCATGTTGCTAACTCCTAGGCATTCTAGATGCATCATAGAGGCCTTTATATACATGCACTTCTAGTGTACTATACAATTGTATTGAATATCATATTTGTTATTCTGATCATACTCTGTTGGTCTTTTGTGCTAGTTATTGTGCTTCTTGGTCTTGGGTGAATTTTTCCCTAAGGAAAATTCTTACAGACCCTAGGTCATTTTTTCAATTTCTGGAGGTTTTGGGACATCAAGCTTTGAAAAGGTTCATTTTCCCACTTTCGAGCTGGCTTTTCAAGTTTTAGAATAGTAGACTCTTAAATTACATTCAATCTAGGATCATTTCTAGGGGTTAAGGTTAATTGGGATTTAATGCTCCCATATCAACCTTCTCTAGGAGTTTGTGCCCTAGATCTCTATATAAGGAAGCCTTCTTCCCTCATTTGGACATCTACAATCTATCCAAAATTCATAGAGTGCATCCATGATCTACGAGTGAATTTATTATCTACTTTTTACCGAGGAGCATCTGAGACCCTTTATCAAGCATCCTATCATTCAAGCATTCAAGCTTTCCATTGAAGATCAAGGATTGAAGCATTCAATCCTTTGAAGGGATTTGGTTCAAGCATTCAAGATTCATTATTCAAACCCTAGATCTAGCCATCACAATGGTGTGATCTTCCTTCAAGATCCTTTGTTCATCTTCAAGATCTATTCATTCTTCTATCAAGGTGGATTTTAAGCATACAATCATTGAGGTTTTGATTTACATTTACTAATGTTATTCTCAAACTTTCATATCAATATACTAGTTTACATTTCAAATACAATTGCATATCTATTAAATATCATAGCTTCATTGTTAGATTTACTTCTACTACTTGCTAGCATTCCTTATTTCAATTCCATTAGGGCCCATTTGGTAGCTGGAATTAGAATGGAATTAACATTCAAAATTCTAAAAAAACTTATAATCCATTGTTTGGGTCTGCACAATCAAAATTGGAATTGGGAAAAAGTAGAATTCAGTATCCCCATTTGACCCCCAAAACAAGAATTCCAAATTCCTTCAAAATACTTGTTATTTGGAATTCCTATTTTAATTCACATTTTAAATCCCATTTTTTTAAAATTAGGATTGCAACTAAAATAAAATTTAATTGGGTTTGATATCTAGATGCCCATTTGGGGGCACTTATTTTTGCACAAATTTTTGAAATTTAATTTTTTAAAATGGGGGTAAAAATCTTCTGCTATTACTTGCTCATACGTTTGCCATGTTTGGAGTTGCTCACACAAATCAATGCCTTCATATATATCCTCCATACCTTTTGTCATTTGTATTCTTTTGACTAGTTGTTACCAACAAAGACACCTGATACATATGTAAAGTTTATTTGTTGTAATATTTCTAATGTTTATTAATCCTCATCTGCTGAATCTACCCATGATTTTATATTGAATCAATGCTTGAACTTCTTTCACCTTATAACTGTGCATGTCCTTTTGTCTATTCAATGTAAAATATATATATATATATATGTATAGCTTTATTTATACCATCACTATTGTTGTTGGAGTGAATCAAAACTTTTAATAATATTGGACCTTCACCAACTAGTATTGTTTTGGTGTATGGTCATTCACTTTTTAACTCATACGATCATTTTGGCTAGTAGTCCAATCATACAATGTGCAACCAAACGAAGGACATTTGTATTCTCACAATAAATTCTCGGTCAACCAAATAGTCCCAAATTGAATTCCTAATCATAATATGGATTCCAAATTCCAGAATCCCAGAGCTAACATTTCAAATGCTAATGCTTAATTTATGTTCCAACAATCAAACAGGCCCTTATTCAGGGTTTATTCCAAATTGAGGTTTGACCAAGGCAAATCCCTCATCCAAACAAAAAAACCATTTTCTTGTAGATATAGGTGTGGAACAATGAATTGAAGAGTAGATTTGGATACCCTTTTTTCAAACTTGCAAGATCCATGAACAAAAATTTGGTCAAAGCTGTGAAGGTCAAGGTCAATTTTTTAGGGTACAATTACGCCCTAGGGTAAGATTGTGCCCCACTATCATGGTCAAGGTCGACCTCCCTTCAAAAGGACAATTTTTTTAAGGTTTTCTCTGTCTCAACATTTCTAGTTCAAAATAGGTTACAGAGATCACTGAAACTGTACATGAACACCAGAAATCAACATTTTATAGATTTATCCTACTTCAAGGTTAGCATTTGTCTTTTATCTATTTCAAGATTTAAGCACATACTTTTCAAAATAGGAAGACTATAGGACCTCTTTTCTCCTTATTCTCCATTACGTGATCAATCTGTGCATTGATCACTTTCTTGTGCTTAATCAATTTGGATCATTCCTATTACAAATTAGGGTTGCAGATAGGTCCTATTTTCTATAAGGAAACTTAAAAAAAAGAATATAACTATTTTCACATAACCTATAATAGATTTGAAATAAATATGCAATTGAAATCCACATGCAACAGAATAGACAACATACCCACAAAAATGTGACACAAGATATACCCTAGGAAACCCTTATTGAGGGAAAAACCTAGCCTCCAAAAGCATCCATCACCATGTATTATTCAGAAAAAAAGCCATTGCAATACAACCATGGAAGCCTTCAAAGCCATAGCCACAACCAAGCAATCCATGTGAACACGCATGAATCCACACATCCCATGCCATGCTTCCAACCTTCACAAATGCTCCCTTAGCTAACCTGTTAAGCATTGTCTCGCTTGACTCTTTCCCTTTTCCCCTTCTATCTTCTCATTCTCGCACCACCAACTACCCTTGTGGCCTCCTATTTAGTAGCAAGTCCCACAAAACCACCAAGTGGTATTACATAAACCATGTGCTACCTAACCCACTTGACCCCACATTTAATATTGGAATTTTAATTCTTTTCCCCAATGTTAAGTAGTTACATGAAATATTATCACAATGTTCAATACAACTCATTGAGTATATCTCATGGGAATCTTTACATGTTGCACATCCATCTAGGTGGAACATTACATAATAAAATAAAATAATAGAATATAACAATATTATGCAATGTGTGCAAGACCCATTATCTCAACATTTTGAAAGTAATTACCTCCTAAAATAGTATAATATTCTACTCAAAAGGTGGATGTTTTTTGAAGGATTGAATGTTCAATTTATAGACAATTGGATATGGAGGAGATAATTATTTCTAATAGATAGTTAAATAAGTGAAGTGTGAGATAGGATTTAGTTGACTAGGATAGGTGGAGGAGATGGATTCTATGTTTAGATGTGGCAGAGAGAGATGTGGCAGGAGAGTAGACTTGGTCTTCAGTTAGAGGGAATAAATTGTGCCTTGATTCATGCAAGTGATCTAGAGAGGGATTTAAACATGGAAGAAGAAGTGATGTGTTTCAATTAAGGTGGGTGAGGTGGCTCAATTGATTGGATGATATGACTAGTCGATGGATTTTTTAGAAAAAAAGGTTGGTGGGTGATTTTAATTAAATAAATGAATTATTTAATTAAAAGAGAAATTATTGGCACATGAGTTGGGGTTAGCTAACTCATGGTTTAGGGGTGACTTTAAGGTTGGAGGGTTTTAATTAAGTAAATTAATTAAATGGAGAGGGGATGTAGGATTAAATAAAATAAGTTGTGTATTTATTTTATTCAATAGAGGAAGGTGGATTTGATTAGTAAATTATACTATTGGTTATCATAAAATTTATCAATCAGATTGTAATTAATTAATTCACTTAATTAATTAGGGGATAGCGCTAAAATAATTAAAATTAAATATTTAATTAAAATATACTTTTGAAGATGACTAAATATGATTACAAATTTATGTGATTAGATTTAGGTGTTTACATGTTTCCCCTCTTCGACATAGTGTTGATATAACACTATTTCGAAGGCATTTTTAAATAATAGATGACATGAAGAGTTTTATGAAGAAACTAGGCTGTCCTAATCTTGAAAAAGATTGCAACATGTGATGCCCCTTTGAGAAGGTGATAGGAAGAGAAGACAAGGCCAGATGACCTCTTGAAATGCGTGAAAGGTAAGGATAGACCATTTGTATAATTTAGAAAAACTTGTGAGGTAGGAAGGAGTATATGAGGTATGCATGGGGGATTTTTCTTTTAAATTGAACCCTTAATATAGGAGTGGGCATATGGGTGAAAATTTGGAAACTTGTAGGATCTTTCAAGGACTTTTGGATAGGATTCAAGATAGGATAAGGATGTAGGATTGATGTTTATAGGATGATTTTGATAAGGATAAAAAATGAACTCTTTTTGTTGTTTCCTTTTTGTGAATGGGGGATGAGAACTATGATAAGCACCATGTAGTTGAGCACTTAATTTAATATAAAAACTTTGAAGATTTTCCAAGGTTATCAACAACATCAAGGCCTTGTCACTAGAATTGCATAGGATTGAATAAAAAACACACACAAGAACTTTCCTAGCATCACACATGAATCCCAATGGGAATCAGAGTGGAAATGATACTGGATAACCCACAAGAAAGAAATATTTCCCAAGTGCACCATGTAACCATAAACTATAACATGTTTGTATATGCAAGGGTTATACTCAACTGAATCACAAGTAGAAAAGATAAATGACCAAATGACTGATCAAGAGCTTGTTCTCTAATTGCCCCATTCACAATACAATATGATATGAATGATCATGGTGACCTTGAGGAGGGGATAAGAAAATTGCTAAGAAAAGATAATCAACAAAAAATATTGAAACCCAACTTTGAAAGATAGAGTAAATAAATAAATAAAACTGTGTTCTAGGGAGATTAGTAGGACTAGATATTGACAGACCAAAGTTTGACAAGAAGAAAGTCCATCCTACAAGGACTCTTTGGTAGCACCTAGCACCTAGCTTAACTAGCAATTGAAAATTTTAAGGACAAAAATTTAATGACAAAGAATCTCACATAAGCACCTTCTAGTGTATGGATTAGTGAGAATGAGAAGAATTGATATGGGACTGGGCTATGCACAATGAGACTTGGCTGAAAACCGATTACTGGTGACTGATGACAAACAATTAACAATTGATGACTAATGATTGATTATTGGGGGCAATATGTACAATGGAATTAATCTACAAGTATGAAATTGCACAAGATCTATTTATAGGGTGGAAAAGGGCTTGGGTTGGTTAATAGTGGTGCAAAGAAATGTAGATGGTGCCCCAGTCAAGTTAAAAAGCCAAGATGGACTAATGGTGGATAGGGCCATGTGGATAATGGGAATGATATACCTCAAAAAAAGGCAAGGATTGGGAATGAGACATCCCAATGATGATGATTAGATTTTGATCAAGGATAAAAACAAGACTAAGGATGTGACTGGATGGGTTTATTGATGCATAATTTTATATAGCTAGAGGAGAAGAATGTGATGGTGCATGTGATGGTAGATTGCTAGGAGCTTTAGAATACAAATGGATGATACTAGGTTTCATGGGCATAGAATATATCTAGATACTAATGAAAAGGGATATGTTAGGTGATGAAAGATGGAGGATATATTGGGAGGCACAAGGATGGAAGAAAAAGCTATGGTGGATAGGAAGATTTGGGTAGAGGAATGCAGGGAGATAGGTACTGAAAGATGAAGATGGAAATGAAACAAGAACAAGGAAATGGAAGGTGGTTAGGGTAGGGTCTCCAAGGAATACAATTACCTTAGTTATAATACGTCATGCATGAGGAGGACTTAAGAGGGGGTATGATAGGACAACAACAAGATGAGGGAGGTAGATAGAGGATAACTAAGATGGGTGGATGGAGCTAAAGGACATGAGGAGGATAGATCATATGGAAGAAAAAATGGGTGGATACACATTGTAATGGAAGAATGAGTGTCAAAAGGTGACCAAAATAATGTACGGATGGTGGTGGCCTTTCTTTTTTATTTATATTTTTTTATCAAGATCTAGAGGATGGAGGAGGTGATCTGGATAAGATATGGTAGGTATGGTAGGAAGATAAGATGGGTATGGTGGGTAGAAGAGATTTCCCCCAAGTATGCAGAGCATTTGGATGGAGGGATAAAAAATGATGCTTGTTTTCCAAATTTTCATTATGGTACTTATCTAAGGTGCTTATTTGCCAAGTTTTGACCGTTGTATGATATGTTTTTATCACTTTTGACATTTTTTGGATAGATTTTATGGACTCAAGCATAAAGTTTGACATGGAGGTAACTAGAGCCCATTTGGAGTTATTAGTGGATCACAGGTAAAAACACAAACCAGTGTCACCTTTTATAAAGGAAAAGGATATCAAAACTTAAACTATTGAACTTTAACTATAGAAAAGGGACATTTGTGTTTAGAATTTGAAGATGATGTAAACTAATGAAATGTGTAAAATTGGATGAAGTTTATGATTGCAATATTTTATTTTTTAATTGA
The DNA here is from genome assembly GCA_028749045.1 of Cupressus sempervirens. Lineage (NCBI taxonomy): Eukaryota > Viridiplantae > Streptophyta > Pinopsida > Cupressales > Cupressaceae > Cupressus > Cupressus sempervirens. The sequence continues at coordinate 219,189,467 of CM053787.1, forward strand.
GTGAAAATTTTATCAAATTTTTAATTTTTAAAGTCTTTTTTTAATTTATTAAAAATGCTGAAAATATAGAGTTTCATTCCCACCAAACAAATATATGCAAATGATCATATTTTGGTCTGATTTTGAACTATGTTATAGTTGACATATATACCTAGTGGACAATTTTATTTTTTTTGATTTTGGACTTATATGTTTCAAGTTATAAGTGTTCAAAGTCAAACTTATGAGAAATTGACATTTTTTTTTTTTCTGCCAAACTTTTTCTATCAAATCTACATAGTTTTTAAAACAAATTACATATTCTTGAAGACGACTCTCTCCTCTAGAGGTATACATAGAGTTTTTATTTTTTGAACATGATTTACTATTTTTTCTTTTTTTGAACAGAAATCTTCTTAAATCTTAAAAGATCTACTTGTAATATTTTATAAATATAACATATATCAAATAATAAAAAATACTACAAAATTTATAGGACCATAATCTTGACTCCAAGATCTACAATAGGGTATTTTTAGTTTTTGAAAAAAACTTCGTTTTGTATGGAGAAATTAGTATTGAAAGTGAAAAGTTTGGAGAAATTGCATCTTTTTCTTGTGTGGCTACCACTTAGGATGACACATAGACAGTTACAACCAAAACCCTTTCGGTCGTAACAGTTTTGACTGTATCTCCTGTCGGCCCAAAAAACCTGCTAGCTATTACATTGGTGGTTTCATATAAAATAGTTTAGTTTTTATTTCAATTTATAATAATTGCATAGTAAATTGCAAAATTTAAAGTAGGATTTTCAAAAATAAATATTTTTTGAAGCCATATTTATTAATTGTTTCATGGAGTTTAATGACAATTACAAAGGATCGTCAATAAGGTTTTTTTTCACCTGGTTATTTTTATGTACTCTATATTGAAGTATTGAATTATATTTCTAGTGGAATCTAAATTAAAATGTTTTTCGGTAGGTCAAAGTATTGAATGGGTAATAAAAAGGCTAGATTAAGGAAATATGAAAGAATAAGAGATGACAAAATGAAAGGTCATACAAAATGTAATCAAAACCAACCTACTGAAGTTAATGAGTAAGATGAGATTCATGAAGATGACGAGATTCATGAAGAGGATGGGATTCAAGAAGATGAACAAATTGGTAGTTCTAATGATAGAAACATATTATTAAGTGTAGGAAATTTGATGAATTTGGATGAGGACCTACTTTTTAGTCAAATTCCATCTACACAAATGGTAAAAGAAAACACTCTTAAAAAGCATTGCCAAAACATGTGGGATGATTATTTTAAAAAAAAAAGTATATTTGGAAAGACACAATTATTTGTCAAGTTATTTAGGAGAAAAGATACGAGGCCTATTTTGGAGTTGTTGGGTGTTGATAATAGGAAAAACCATGTGCATAATGTTAATAAAATAATAGTTGAAAATTTGCAAACTGCTCATAACAAAATTGACAACACAACTCAAGGAGGTGATTTGAGCATTGCATGTAGAGTGTTGATGACTACTATATCTAGTAGAAAGTTGACAAAGAGAAAATAAGTACGTGCAATTTCTAATTTATTACATATATCTAGAAGAATTGTTCAAAGATACATTAGGAGGAGAAATATGCTAGATGAAAAAATTGAGAATAATTGGGTGAATATTTGTAGAGTTCCTCAAAAAGACATAATTTATGAAGATGTAAAAAGATAAGTTATTGAATTTTGGACCACACCGTCTCATGTTTCTTCCAATAGATGTGATACGATACAAATTAAATATCAAGAGATAGGGGAAAAATTGAGCATCTGAAATATTTTATAGATATAACACAAAGTGAATTATTTCTAACATTCAAGCAAGAATTTTCAAATGTGAAAATATGCTAGAGAATGTTTGAGAGCCTATGTCCTTCCTTTGTACACATAAATAAGATATGTGAAACTTGTTGTTGTTGAAACCATGTTGAATTTGGTCTACACTTGAAATCATATAAAAAAGCTATTGTAGTACTTGATCCAAATTTGGTCATCCCTAGCAGTACATCACAATTTGTGAAGTCTATATTATGTGATAAATTAGAAGATTCAAATGAGTTCAAAGTACAATGCATCATAAATCAATGTCTAGGTTGTGGAGATTTATGTAAATTCGCACTGCAAATTGAGAATATTGATGAATCAACACCAATTTCATGGATGAGATATGGGTATTAGACATACCAAAATAAGACAGGAGTTGAATCCAAAAAAAATTGTATTAAAGGAGAGTGAATTGCGGTATGATGAGTTTATGTCCAAGTTTCATCCATTGATATATTCACATATCCAACATTGTCATGGTGCACGATGGCAAGCTAAACAATTTCATGATTCAAAAAATTGTTTTTCACCTAGTTGTATTCTTTCAATTGTAGATTTCTCTAAGAACTATATATTTTCACCTCAAACAAAGCTTCAAGGGCAATATTTTCATTCTGAACAAGTTGTAATATTTGTGTAAGTGACTTATAAACATGCACAATTTGAGGTGGATGAGATAGAAAGTTCGGAGGAAAATGAACACATTATCATCAAGGAGGTTCATTTCTATATTAGTGATGATAGAGTTCATGATAGGAGCTATGTCGCTCATTGTTTTGCAATGTTATCTGAAGATCTTAGAAATCATGGAATAAATGTTTCAGAGCAATGGATCTAGTTTGATGGTTGTGCAGGTTAGTGTAAATGTGTACATTTTTATTTAACTTTAAATTTAAAATTATATTGATTTATACATGTATTTCAATTTGATTTATATAATTATTTTTAATCTCATTTCATGAACTAACATGACAATTAAAATTTGCAAAAGCATTTAATTGGTTAGCCATGCAACATGCTAGAAGCAATGTTAGGTTTTTGTTGGAACTTCTTTGAAAGTGGACATGGAAAAGGGGAGCACGATGGAGTAAGAGCATGTATAAAGCGCACACTTCAACAACATGAACTTGCAGGTACATATGTGCATACATTTAGTGTGTTCTTGATATACTTATATAGATTCTCTCTCTCTCTCTCTCTCTCTCTCTATATATATATATATATATATATATATATATACACATACATATATAGTTTTAATGTATTTTAAATTATATATACATGGATGTTACACATTCAGGTAATAGGATAGAGAGTGTGAATGAAATTATTAAATGGTGCAAAGAATATTTTGCTACTCAAGATACTGAATACAATAAGCATTGTTTTTAGGAAGTGAAAGGTGTATATATATATATATATTTGATATAATAAAAGTGTATATTCTTATAATTCAAGTTTTTAATTATATATTTATTTTGAAACGTGATATATATTCTTATAGTTATATATTAATTAAATTATATGTATTTATAATAGATATAGATCGATATAATCTTTACAATTGCCAAACAATTTCTGGTATTAGAATTTTACATCAAGTGGTGACTACAGGACACCACAAACTTCTAGTGATTAAAGTACAAGAGAAATCATATTTTTGTGATGACTACATGAAGGAAAATCCAATGAGTGTATGTGAAAATATTATGAATTGATATGTTTCACATTGGAATTTGAAGGACATAGTCAGAAAGCCTCCTTTCGAAGATGTTGACATTAATATTGACATTCATGATCCTATGTATTCAGCTAATTATGAGTGTGTTTCTGATTTAGTTATGGTAGGTTTGTGGCATATGTGCATATATATGAAACACATGTATGTTCATTAAAATAAACTTATATATATTTAATTTTTCATTTTATAAACATGTCTATTTTTATGTACATGCAGGAGATATTTTTGGTGTCCAGGCCTTAGCAAATAATATAGAAAATGTATACTATTATCTTCTAAGATGCACAAAAGAAAAAGACAAGTTGCAGAAGGAACTATAGATGCTGATGGATAGTCATATCCAATTGGATTAGTTGTTGTTGAAGGAACATATTATCAACAAAGTAGGATAACCAATAGTGGTATTGAATTTATTGAATACATGCATGGAGAAAAGGTTTTACAATACAATAACCATGTTATAGCGACAAAGTTTCAATTTGACGCAATACAAAGAAGAGGAAATCGTGGAAATCAAAAGTGAAATCTATCTATTGAAGAACATGAAAAGATTCTAGAGATAATTAAAAATAGAGAGGATCCTAACAATAGAATGTTTGTAGAGCTCTAGTTCAGCTATTTGTACTTATTTTCTATAAACAACTCTCATACATTCATATTTACTACATACACATCATTTTGGATATATGTTTTATAAATTTATATACATTTGATCATGGATCTTGGATATATGGTACACATTATGAACATGTATTGTTATTTATATTTTGTGTATGGTTTGATGTATATATATGTATATAACCCCTTAAGACTTCCCCTTAAGACAACCCATTAGGACTTCCCCTTAGGACCTCCCCTTAAGACTTTTCCTTAAGACAACCGCTTAAGACATCCCATTCTAGAACTTCCCCTTATAACTTCCCCTTAAGACTTCTCCTTAAGACATCCCATTAGGACTTCCCCTTAGGACCTCCTCTTTAGACTTCCCCTTAAGACAACCCCTTAAGACACCCCATTAGGACTTCCCCTTAAGACCTCCCCTTAGGACCTCCCCTAAAGATTTTCCCTTAAGACATCCCATTAGGAATTCCCCTTATGACCTCCCCTTAAGACTTCCCCTTAAGACAACCCCTTAAGACATCCCATTAGGACTTCTCCTTAGGACCCCCCCTTAAGACAACCCCTTAAGACATCCCATTAGGACAACCCCTTTATTGATTAAATACACTCTTATTAGATTCTATAGCATGCATTACAAATTTTATGTTCGTATGTATTCCTTGTGTTCTTATATGTATTAAATTTAGTGATTAAATGTTGTAACACATGTATTTTTACTAGTACTCTTTATGTTCTTAAATACATGTATTAAATTTATTGATTAAATGTTGTACCACATGTATTCTTTACTAGTACTCTTTATGTTCTTAAATATGTATTAAATTTATTGATTAAATGTTGTAACACATGTATTCTTTACCAATAAGTTATTTATGTTCTTAAATATCTTAAACTTATTGATTAAATGTTGTAACACATGTACAAAATAACACATGATTTATGAAATAAAAATATGAATAATGAAAACATACATACATTCAACATGAACATAAGACATGAAAATAACATGTACATCTACAAAATATCACATCTATGAAATAATGTACCCATGTAAAATGTATCCAAAATACCATATAAAATTTCTCCAAAATACCACATCAAATGTCTCTAAAATACCACATCAAACATATCCACATAACATATAAAATGTCTCAAAAATACCACATCAAATGTCTCTAAAATACCACATCAAATGTATCCAAATAACGTATAAAATGTCTCCAAAATACCACATCAAATGTCTCTAAAATACCACATCAAATGTGTCCAAATAACATATAAAAAACATCAAGGTCTCCATATCAAAGTATCTAAAATAACATGTATATATAAATATCTAAATAGTAATGAAATAGACATCTAAAATAAGATCAACCACATTCCCCTCCTGATCCATGACCCCAAAAGACTCTATGATCTGGGTCTAAACCTTGTGTCGAATGAAAGAAATTTGTTATTATAAAATTATGTACGTGCACATTATATCACATGTACATATATATCAAATATATAAAAATTGTAACATACCTGTGACTCATGTTGTGTAGGATCTGTTGGGGTCTAAAGATCTCCAAAATGCAACATACTATCACTAAGACCCTATAGAACATATGTATGTACACAAGTTAGATTGAATCACTTGAATATATGTATGTCTCCAAGGACATGTATTTAAGCTCAAGTATGATAAACTTATAAGTGTAAATTATAGTAACAAATAAATTAAATCATATACATTTATATTTACAATAGCATAATGTAATGCTTTTCCAATCTAATTGATATCTGAATCATGTAGTGATAAAGTAGCCTAGTCCAAGTCGATCATCTCATCTGAAAGCATAGTGGTAAATAGATGCTTTTGTACTATATGGGTGTGACTATGGGTGGTGCTTTAGGAGGTGGTAAAAAATCCTCAGTAGGTTGGGGGGGGGGGGGGGGGGGGGGGTACTATAGGGCTTTATGTAGGAGCAGTTGATACAAGATCCTGAGTAGGTGTGGGGATGGGTGCTATAGGGCCGTGTGTAGGAGCAGGTGCTATAGAAGGTGCATGCATAACCTCTTGTCTTTATGAACCCTATAATCCTAATATGCATGAAAGAATATGGTTGATGTGTCCACCAATGTCACTAAGAGGAATCCCCATTACTGTCAATAATGCCTAATATGAACCAAGAAGATCAGATGCTAAATAGGATGCCATACGACATAATGCATCCACATTTGATATAGTAAAAACCTCTAATGGAGATGGTATATCTGCTATCCTATACACATCAACACCTATGCTAGAGGATGTAGCTGTTAAAATGGTACCATGAGATCATAACATATATTTGCCACATCGATTTGAAGACATCTCCTGTAACTACATAGCAACTATGGAAATGCTAGAATAGTTCTAAGTCTTGACTGTTTCATGTAGAATAGTCATATCTACAACAACCATCTGTGGAGCTCTCAGCATGACCAAAAGGTTTCAACCCACCATTTCCCATTTATTAACAAGTGCATGGGTGTTCACAGGTCTAAATCTCTCTAATAATGTATCGAGGCCCTATTTAGCATGACCTGGAAAATCTATATAATCTACATCATGATGTAAATGAAATTTTGCAAATAATTGTTTGCAAAAATAAAGAGGAAACTCATCCTTCTATGGCTTCTTGTGATGTGCAGCTAACCAGTGAGGATATATAAATGGTGCAACAAGCTGATCTGTACACTTTGTAGCTGAATAACCTCTAACCCTAGACCTATCTATATAAAAGGGAAACATACTCTTCACCATAGTGGTAGAGACCTGTGCATCAATCTCTCTATACTTCATAGTGCCAGTGACACTACGAGAAAGGGAAGAGTAAAAAGTCTCAATACTAATATCATCATATGGTTTGTATGTCTCTATCATCTAAATCATATGACATAACTCTTCTCTCATAGAAATAATCTTCTTCCTATTAGGGAGAGTGGTAGAAGCCAAAAGTGTAGAATCAAGAAACTCTATAGCATGAGATAAATAGCAACTGTATCTCTAAATAAATGTTGTCTCTCCTTAGAGGTTGATGTTAGTCTACATGTTGTACCAAACTCAACACTATGACCCCCTCCTTGAACACTAGCTTCTCTTGAGGATTTAGTTGCACCACTAGTACCAAATGCCATAATAATATGCAAAGAAGATATGTCTTTAAATGTAGAGTTAAGATATGTAAGTATATAAAAATGAAAGTCAAATTTAATTTAAAACACTTACACACACACACACACACAAAGTTGAATGTAACTAAAAATTATAGATCATTTTATTTAACACACATGTTAAATATATATCAACTTGATGTATGACTCATGTATGTGAACAAAAAATATGCACGTATATGTGTGATAAAAAAAACTAATTTGAAATTAAGTTAACTTTCTTCTACCTAATTTTTGACTACATGTTAAAGTACATAGGTTTACTATGTTAATGCTTTCTAAAATGTAACTAATTTTTAGCTATCTTGAGGTCCGAACAAGTTTTATAAGTTTCATGTACATGCAAGTTATTATAGTTTCCAAGTTTTCTAAGTTTGAAATTGGTTTTAAGTTTTCAAGTTTGAACAACTAGAAGTTAGTATAGTTTAGTTCTACCTAATGTTTCACTACATGTTAGTTATCTATATAGGTTTACTATGTTAATATTTTTTGAAATGTAATTAATTTAGTTATCTAGGTCTCAACTTGAGTTTTCTATGTTTGATGTAAAATCTACATTTATGATTAAGTAGATATTTAATTAAAAAATACTATAAAGTTCTCTATCTAACATATGATTTAATTATATAAAAAGAAGTTAACTAATCTAAATAACTAACTACTAAAACACTTAAAATATAATTAATTTAACTACTAAAACACTTAAAATACAATTAATTCAACAACTAAAATACTTAAAAGACAATTAATTTAACTAATACTAACATGTAATAAATAAAAAAAACTTGACAAAAAAAAAAGCCACCTGCCACTTATGACCAAAACACCTTAATCTACTCCTCAGAATTCAGAATCCACTACAGTGAAAATGACCTCCAAAATTGATTTTTGACCTATTTATAATGTTTTGTACCCTTTTGGTTGTAATCCTTACAACCAAAAGGGTTTCATCTATAACCATGGTGGCCACATAGGTAGGAGAAAGTGCCACACACGTACGATCGATATGGTTATGGCTGAAATCCTTTCGGCCATAACGCGTTCGACTGTAACCCTCTAGGATATCCCAAAGGGTAACACAACTTTGTGCTTTTACCCAGATGTTTGTACAACGTTATTTAGGATTGCGAGATTATGAAAATGACTAGATTAGATGGCTTTGATGGGGGATGAATGTGGGATAAGGAATATTGTTATAGGAAGTATTTGGATGCAATGATTGGAAATGACCATGAGAGGGGGATATTGTCAAGATCAACATTGGAACATGTTGTGAGGGGTGTAAAAATTGTGTACACAAAGTAGATGGTAAATGAGGGCATGATAGAGGAATTATAGAAGCACATTTTGGGGCATAAGGACCCAAAATGGACTTAAGAGATGGAGGAGAGGAATTACTAGCTGGTGGATTAGCAACTTTGGATGCCATTGTGCATCTTTCTTTTGAATGCACTCCATCTTTCATTTTTGGGATCCACATGGTTTTTTAATTTTTATTTGGTGAGCCTTTGTGGCAGTTGGATATTAGTGCATTTCTTGATTGGATTTTTCTTTGTTGGAGTATATCTTTTAGATTAGACATAAAGATCTTTAGGAATTTGTTGATAGTTAGCTTTATACATTTTTAATTTGGCATCTACATAATTATGAGAAGTATTGGAAGGATTGTAAGAAGTTTTATGAGATGGAAGGGATATGGAAGATATTATTATTCTTTGCACTTCTATCTTCTTGGAATTTGTTCAAGATGAAGATTATCATTTTCAAAGCCTTTTTTCTTGTGTTTACTTGAACTAACAAAATAATATTACTCCAAAATGCATTTGAATGTTTTCATTAGTGAAAAATATCTTGAAGAGTATGACTAGTGAATATAGAACATAGATGTCAGTGAATCCTCTCACCAAGTAGGAATAGAGTTACCGATCATGAATTCAGACATCAAACACATGTGATTATGAACCACAAAGATCATCGAGCGAAGTATAACAACCAAGAACAATATTAAACTAATCATATTATTTATCGAGTGAAGTATGATTGAGAAAGTATGTTACCTAATAGATAGCATGTTTAACCAACCAAACTAACAATGTTTACCAAGCTACACAAGATGAATATCAAAGTTTGTAAATGCACTAAATTCTATGTGTTTGAATCCTACTGAGATAGGAAATGGTTTACTGAGATAGAAGATATGATTAGGTAATATTTATTAGTATTTTTGCTTGATTTTATGGATCTCAATGCAAGAATTTTAACCAATAAAAATGAGGCAATGAATATTGGTAAAGAGATTTAATGAAGATCATTGATTTAATTTTTGTCTATTTCAATAATTCCAAAACCTAATTAGGTAACATATGATGGAAGATAAAATATTTCTTTATAAGGATATATTGAGTACATGTTCAAAGTTGTAGAAAGGATGAATGTTTGAAGATCTAGCTAAGATATAAAAGAGTAGAGCTATCGAGCAGAGACAAAGAACAAATCAGGTGAAATCTATCACATGAAGGTGATGGAACAATACATATCATAATAGATTTGAACATGCATAAATGTTGATGCACTTTATTAGGTTATTTATAGAGGGAATACACTTTTTTTTTGTATTAAAAAATCACATTTAGTGGCTAGGAATTGAAAAGTTTTTTATTGTAAAATATCGTAATAGAGTGCACACTTGAAGAGTGTTGTAAAATCCTTTAATAAGGCCGAATTTAGCAAGTCTTATTGTATTACTCCTAATAGGGTAAGTTACTAGAAGTGACATTATTATATGCTCTAATTGAGAAACCCTTTTACTACATTAGTGAAGGATTTGTGGGCGCCATCCCACTATAGTTTCCCTCTAACCAAGGGTTTTCGCATGACCAAATCATTGTGTCATGAGTATTGATTGATCACATGTGATGAATTATCTCCACATCTAAATTAGATTTTATTATTGTTATCCAACAAATATTCTTATGGTTAAGCAAGAAAAATGTGATAAATTATTAAGAGGGTAAATAGATGTTAATAGTCAAAAGTTTTTGAAGGTTCTAATTCATGTAGTCCCCCTCTCAACACCTTACCTTTCCAACCAAGCTTTCCAACAATTGGTATCATAGCCTTGTTATCTTGTCCAGAAGTTTGAGAACTTGAGATTAAATATTTGAAGAGATGGAAAGGTATAGACTTGATAAGATGATTGAGAATGAGAGATTGGAACTAAAGATTTCTCTAGCTTAGATCAGTGAAATGAAAGAGAAGCTAAAGAAGTCACTTGTTGAGATAATGGGTGTTGCACACATTGCAAAATACAATTTATATTGCACTATTTTATTTTATTATGTAATCTTGGACCTAGGAGTACCTAGATGGATGTGCAACATGTAAAGATTCTCATGGGATATACTTGATGCGTTTTATTGTAACATTGTGATAATATTTCATTCAATTATTTAATAATGGAGAAAAATAATTAAATGTCCACTATTAAATGTGGGGTCAATGGGTTAGGTAGCACATGGTTTGTGTAATACCACTTGGTGGTTTTGTGGGACTTGCTACTAAATAAGAAGCCACAAGGGTAGTTGTAGAGACGAGAAAGAAGGGCAAAGGGAAAAATAAAGGAAAGCTGAGCAAGACAAGGTTTGAAAGGTTAGCCAATGGAGCATTTATGAAGGTTGGAAGCATGGCATGGGATGTGTGGATTCATGCTTGTTCACATGGATTTCTTGTTTGTGGATATGGCTTTGAAGGCTTCCATGATTGTATTGCAATGATATTTTTGTTGAATAATACATGGTGATGGATGCTTTTGGAGGCTAGGTTTTTCCTCAATGAGGGTTTACTAGGGTATATCTTGTGTCACATTTTGTAGGTATGTTGTCTATTCTCTTGCATGTGGATTTTAATTGCATATTTATTTTATATCTATTATGGGTTATGTGGAAATAGTTTTATCTTTTGTTGCAAGTTTCCTTACATCACTGAGAGAAATGAGGGAATCAACACATCAATTAAATGACACACAATATCAGGTAGAATAATTTGAAGAGAGATCAAATGGAGCATGTCTAATGAATCTGAAGCTACTATAATAGATCTAATGGAAAATAACCAAACCCTAATTGAGAAGGTAAAATCAGTAAGAAAGAATAAGAAGCTCAACAAGTGAGAATGTGAAAAGTCCTAGAACAAAAGATGTAAGTTAACGATACAAGAGAATGCAAGAACAAGATAAGAGGAAAATAAATACATGAATGAATAAGAAATATGTTAAAATATAGAGGTTGACACAAAACTACAATGATTAGGTAAATCAAGAACTTGGTGTTAATCATGAGATTAGTAGAAAGATGGAAGAGATTATTGGATTGAGGTTAGAAAATGAACAACTAATAATGAGATGAGAGCTAAGAGGTATACTAATGAATGATTGAAGAGATCAGAGGAAAGCATAAGGATGTTAGATGAATAGTTATGTAGTCAGAGAAGATCAAAAGATATTGGTGGACTAGGCTTTGTTGAGCATTCTACAATTGAGCAAGGAGAGACATTAAAGAAAGCCAAATAGAGGAATGTTTAGTCCAAAACCAAAGAAGCCAACCTATTATCATTATGGAAGACTAGGTCACACAAACAATATCTATAGGAAAAAGGTCATTAAGACTAATGTACTCCTAAACTTGATGGTTACTATTATAACTACAATAAGTATGGTCATCAAGAATTTGAGTGTAGATCAAAGTTCAACAAGATCCCAAGTCAACAATTTTTTTAAGGTTATTGTTACACTTTCACTAAGTATGAACATAAGGCACAAGATTGCAGATCACGAAGAAAGAAAAATTGGAAACTAAGCATACAAGGAAACATTGTTAATTGGGATTACAATACATAGACTACATGTGCAACATGTAGAAGATATGATCACATTGCAGAAAACTACATGAGGATGCACATGAGAGGAAGATCTAAAAGTTGGAAGAATTTAGGTATGACATATTTTCATTGTCAATAGGTTGGTCACCTAAGAAAGAATTGTAGGTACCAAGTATAAACACCCAAAGATGAAGATACCAAAGGAAAGAGAAAGGCTGACATTGATCACATAAGGAATATAATGAGCTAGACATGGAGAAGTAAGAGTGAGGATAATGGAATTGCAATTGGATCAATTAGTGATACCTCATCCTTTGGATTAGGTGAATCCACAACTTCAAACTAAACTCATACAAGTATTTACAATAATTACAATGTAATTGTTTCATCATTTATTGGTTACTTATGATAATGAAACGATATCAAAACTAGCATATGTAAGATGCAATAGTATATAAATAATGTAAAGTTGAAAGTTAGTAAGCTTAGTGAGCCAAACTACGCAAGTTAGTTAGACAATGGAAATAGACTATGAATTGAGCAAGAGTTTGATGGTCCATAAGAATTTTGGTTGGTATGCAATTGAGGTGGACAGGAAGCATTTAATGCACATTACATAACCCCTAAATGCACTTTACCTATAAATAGGGCATTCAAAATTTGATCTTACCTTACAAAAGAGAAACTTTAATAGAGAACTTGAGCAATTTCAAGTGACCAATGTATGTAGTTGAATTTTGAGCTAAAATTGACAAATTTATTAGATATTTGAGCTACTAGAGTGATTGGCAAAAGATTTATGCACTCTTGAGGTAGTATATTACTATTTTTTGAAACCCTAGTTTGTCAAGTGACAAAAATGGTATCAAGTGTAGTATAATCCAAGGCAACAAAGGTAAGAAAAGTGAAATTTCTTAGAAATGAATATTGTAAGGAACCAAACTATAAATTAAACCCAAAGATTATGGCCAAAAATGATGAAACTGGAGTGCTATCATCGTTACCTCCTGGGAATCTATTGGTTTGAGACATTCAAGCATTCATTCACTACAAAACTAGAGAAGTTGGAGATTATAATCTACAAAAAGTATATTCAGAATTGTGTGTAGATGGGAAGTTAAAGGATGAACATAAGCACCTTGAGATGAAGGGTTTAATGCACACTCTATACTTTCTAAAGGTTTTCAAGAACAAGTAGATACACAATGTTCTCATCTAAGTACATGAACAATCTATGTGGTTAGAAGGACCAACAAAGATCACCAAAGATGTAGTGCACATGGTTACTGGGTATCCCATCACCTAGAAGGCCAAAGCCATGCGAGTTACACTATGGGAAAAAATTGAAAAGAATACTGATGCAACTTGGCATGTTAGAGGTCTCAAAGGTTTTAAAATTTGTGATCCTAAGACTAAGCTTGCAACATGTATAATAGCATACAAAATATTCCAATCTAGCAAATCAAATAGAGTACCAAGTGGAGTTGTATTTGTCTTATAAGATTATGAAGAAAGGGTTCAAAATTAACTTGAATGAGCTACTATTGCAATAGTTTGAAGAAAACATGAGGACCATCCAAGTTTCCAAGAAAAATACTCTAATGCATGGCTCACTATTGGTATGTATCTTCTTTTACTTGCAAAACTACTTCCCTAAGTATTGGATATGTAGACTAGGATAAAAGTAGGCCTACAATTTATTAAATTATGAATGATTATATTATTATTTTGGGAGAGAACTTTGAGAAAGTTATGAATGAATACTTTGATAAATTTAAGTCTAGGATGAACCAAAGGTTCAAAATTCCTCCACAAGTAGTGGAAAACAACACAAACACAATTTGCTTCCTAGTTGATACATACACATGTATGATAAAGGAAGTTGAACCAAGGACTGCATACTTGTAATTGATAGAGTATGGACATAATATTGACTGAGCAACACAAGCTATTGAGGTGCTATTGAATGAACCCATAGATAGAAAGGCCAAGACATTTTGCGAATACGAACATGCAAAGAAAAGGATAAATATGGAAACATTAGTTCCTAAGGTAGAGAAGAAGTCCAAAAAAATGATTGGTACTGTAATGTCCCTTCTCCTAGATAGAGTATTTGATGCTTACAAATGTAATTTTCCTTCTAGGCTAGGTCCATGATAGTAGGAACACTACTAAGAAGAGATTAATTGTGAGATATTCAAGTCAAATATAACTTTTTTAACTTATAAATTGTTCTCACAATACAATTCATAAGATCCTTGGAGATAATAACCATGGAATAAATAATGTTTTGAAATATGGATTAATGTTATATCTAATATGATTATATAATTGTTTGATGGTTATTTCTAAATCAATATTTAAGGTATTTAATAATTGGTTAAAAAACCTTATGATTTTTCAAGTGTAATAGATAAGTTTTCCTTGTCTTTGATACCTTTGTCTACTTGAATCCCAATATAATTTTAGGAAAATAAAATGGAGAATAGTTGACAAAGACTCCAATCTTCCTTAATAGTTATTTTTCCTTTGATTTGTAATTATAAACTTAGAACTGATTGATACCAATTAGGTTTCACTTGATTTGTGCGAACCCCATATATATATATATAAACACGCGCGCACGCGCACGCACACACACGCACGCACACACACACACACACACACACACACACACACACACACACACACACGCACGCACACACACACACACACACACACACACACACACACACACACACACACACACACACACACACACACACACACACACACACACACATCTGGCTAGATCTCCTTTTCATTTTGTAGCTATGGGGTCTCTATTATTATTAGCTATATTGAGAATGAATGGGATTTTATTTTATCTATATGTGGGCTATGCATGAAAGGTTGACTTGCTTTGTTTAAACGAAAAACTCCAAATTATTCTTCCACCTCCTAATGTAATTAGACACTACCCAATTGGTTTTGAGAAAATAAAAATAAGACTCTTCATACATGGTGATGGTGATGGAATAGTTTTGGGAGTTAAATCCACCTTTGAAATTCTATATAGGTCTGATTATGTGTCCTTGCAATAATAACAGTATTATCTCTGATAGATGAAATGAAACTTGATTATTTCTCATTGCATTTTTTCCCTTCAATTTTTTCATGATTTTTTTAATCTATGAAATCACTAGATGTGTATCCTCTCCAATTCCTTCTTTGATATAAAATTATATTTGCCTATTATTTTTCCTTTCGATTCCATCTATGATTTTCTAATATCCCTTGTCTCTAGATGACATGGTTCCTTTATACTATGTGATGAGGTGCTATGTTAAGGATACATCTTTAATAATTGTGCTTTGAAATGCTAAGTGTTGAGTTGAGAGATTGATAAATATTTTGTTCTTTATCATAACAATATAAAATTCACTTTAAGATGTATGTATTGATTTGATTTAGGGATAGTGACCATATATTATTAAATTTTATATTATAATATGATAACAATAATAGTAATTATATCTCTATGATATATTATATTATGATCCAATAGTAATAATAGTTTATTATAATTGATTCATTATTATTGTCTATATTGTAGGTGTAGACACCAAAAATTGGCAGATACCTAAAACAATGCAAATTTTGATCAAATAATGTAAATTCAGGACAAAATTAGATAACAGAGGAAAATAAAAGACTTTCAAATCAATGGTGACATCAAGTCATTAATCAATCAATTATCACCTATCTAATAAGAAAGGACCTAAATCACTTCAAAAAGAGGGAAAACAATTCATAAAATTATAAAATGAAATAAAAAAGGAAAGAGGAAAAGGAAAAAGTTGAAAATAAATAGAACATTTAATAAATCAATAAAATCCATTCATCCTCACAAAAGTGAAAATACTCCATTTTATTATTGTCTATATTGTAAGTGTAGACACCCTAAAATTGGCAGATTAAAAATCATAAAATCATAAAATGATTTACAATTCATAAAATGAAATAAAAAAAGAAAAAGGAAAAGACAAAATTTGAAAATAAATGGAACATTTAATAAATCAATAAAAGCCATTCATCCTCACAAAAGTGAAAATACTCCATTTTATTATTGTCTATATTGTAAGTGTAGACACCCTCAAATTGGCAGATACTTAAATGGAAAATTTAATAAATCAATAAAAGCCATTCATCCTCACAAAAGTGAAAATACTCCATTTTACATTTAAAAGAATTGAAAAATCCTCTTATATCCCTACAAACTAAGTCTGTTGAACTCTTCCTCTTGGTACCTTATGAGATATTTACAGTTTCACCACTACCCTCTAGTCAAAAGTAAAATCTTGATCCTTACCCCAACTCCCTTCTGAAATCCTATAAATAGGAGGAAAATTCAAGAGAAAAATGACCCAAGTTGATATGCATTATAGGCACATTTAGAGTTATCATCCCTTTTAGCATTGTTATTATAGGGAACTCATGTCATTTTGATATCATTTTAGAATTCATTTAGTGCCATTTAATATCATTTACGCTTAAACATGTATATGCACATGATTCTAGCATTCTAGTGTTATTATCTTCACATAATCTGCATTTTCATATTGATCTAGCATAGATCTTGATAGATTTGCATTCATAGCATACTCCCATTCTAGAACTGTCACTAAGATGTTGGTATGAGAGCAATTTTAGCAGTTGTAGTTAGGAAAACAAGAGATGTTCGTGGAGTCTTTATTTAATAGTGATTTCTTGGGTCTAGATTAGTTCATTGTTATTTTGATTGCACTATGGTCTAAGGTCTCATAAATACAAAATTCCACTATGTACAATAAGCTCAGTATATCATTTTGTATCAATGATATTATTAATCTATTTGCTTAATTTTGAATAATTATTATTGTCTATTATTACTTATTTATTTATTACTTGTTGAACCTTCTTTTTAGAAGAAACCATTAAAATGAAGGACATGACAAATACCTTAGAAGGACAATTTGGTGAAGGTGAGGATAGAGAAGTGTTAGTTGAAGAGATAACAAGGAAAACCTGAAAAAGAAGTTGACAAAAGAGAATCCGAGAAGGAAACCAAGCAAGAGGAGCCAAAAGATAAGAAGGTAAAGAAATATCAAATTTCCAAATCTCAAATTAATAAGGTTACCCAAGCTAGGACTAGAGTGACCATTGCATCTACACCCCCTGCAAAAAGAGAAAAGATAAAAGACATACAACTTGAGAAAAAGTTAACAAGAACCTATCAGAAAAGAAATAATGCTCAGCAGTCGATGACTAAGCCACTGAAGAGAAAAATAAATGTAAAAGGAGATGATATTAAGAGGATAGAATATGATGAAGATCAATCCCAAGTTGTTAAAAAATTTATACCAAAAACTATTGATGAGCACGCTGAAGCAATTAGGAAATATACATTGGATTTTGGGTCTCTACATTTGATAAAATATCATAAGATAAATTAAAAATATAAAATAAAGATTGAGGAATTTATTGTTGACAATATGTATACTAATAGGTATGTACCTATTGAGATTTTAGACATAATTCCATAAGAGTTATACAATAAGATAATTGGGAGATGGAGACATGTTGTAGACATAGAGAGACAATTGAGGGAAAGGTCGTTGGTATTGACTATGCCTAATTTCTCTTTATCTAAAATTGATGACTCCATTAACAAGCATAAGAAAATATCCATTACTATGACCCAATCATAAAGGATCATGAAAGGAAGAACCTAGGAAGTTAAAGAGGAAAGTGCAAAGCTATGGAAGATGATATATCATTTGGATGAGGAACTAGCAAAGGAAGATGATACCAAGCTACAAAAGCATATACAACTAGATAGTGAAGATATTGTGGACACGATTAATGAAGTGATTGACAATATTCCACAAATGGTGAAGGAAAAAGAAGAAGAAAGAATATAAATCATTATTATTACTGAAAATTATCCAAATGAGTTGGTAAATAAGGATCAAGATGTAATGGAAGGCAATGAGCTACCAATTAAAGAAATACCCATTATTGAGTCTACAATTGGGAAACTAATGAATGAAGAACCAATTTTACAACAAGTGCATGATTACTTAGCCCATGACACAACACACGATAATGTAATTATTATTATTGATTCTTTAGCTACTATTGTGCCATATGATACAAATAACCATGGTCAACAAACCAAGCCACCGAAATAGACAAATGATAATAGTATTCAATAAAACATTGAGCAAGATAGACTACAACTACTAATGGAAACCAAGAATACAAAATATACATCTATTATAGGAAAATAACAAGGTTATCAACAACCAACTATAGAGGAAAATAAAGATGTTGACAAAGAGACAAGAAAAGAAAAAGAGAAAGATGTTTCTACATAACCTACCCAAAAAAATCCACAAAAGAAAGAAAATATTGCACAAAGAGAGGCTCCTGTAAAGAAAAGGGGGAATTTAAGGAAGGAAGATAAAACTTCTAAGTTCTAGTCACATAAGAAAAGAAGAAAAATGAGGAGCAATAGGATCTAGTGCCATATGAAATGGCATCCCTGAGTACAAGTTCGATCACACCCCAAGAGAAGAAGAAGAAGAAGAAAAATAGGAGAGATTAGGTCACACTAGATGAAGTTATAGTGATGCCTTGAAATGTGACTTGAGTAAAGTTGATCCTGAAGCACTA
Organism: Cupressus sempervirens; assembly: GCA_028749045.1. NCBI lineage: Eukaryota > Viridiplantae > Streptophyta > Pinopsida > Cupressales > Cupressaceae > Cupressus > Cupressus sempervirens. The sequence goes on from CM053787.1 coordinate 219,208,457, forward strand.
AAAAAGTATGGATAGTTGTGCAAGAGGAAAGTAGTACATGACACAGTAAAAAAGAAGTGAAGTACCAAAAAGTCTTATATGATGCTAATGACATCTTACTAGAAATTGTCCTTGAGACAAAGTTGGATTAAAAAATAATAATTATTGATTAGTTAGGATCAATTGTAGAGAAGGTGAATGCACCTGATGTTGATGCTTCTAAGATAATGGTGGAGTTAGCAGAGAAGAAGATAGAGCAAAAAATCATGAAAAATATGAATGATTTCATTACAGTTCAACAAGATGAATGTAGTACTTTGACTATCGAGTTGGAGAACATTCTCAAGGAAAGAATCCATCTATTTCAATAGTTGTGTGATGTACCTCACTTCACACAAGATATTTTAGAGAAATTGGAAAATATTGAAGAAAAGTTTAAAAAAATATTAGAGGAACCTCGGTCATTCTAGGATCACTATCAAAAGATAAAATATTGTATGATCTTACATGTTAATTTGAGAAGAGAAGAGGATAAGATAAGGGTAAAAGAGTTATTAAGACTCTTTTTTTTTGAAGACCTACAAGATTCTAATCTATTGATCTTAGCATGTTGAATTTTTTTTGTAGGAGGCAATATTGCTCCAGAACTATGCAAAGTCAATGGAAACCTTTGATAACCGAGTAGGAATTATGAAATACTTGAAAGAATTATGTAATATTCCATTGTAAATTGTACTCTTTTGAAAAATACATATCATTTTGTAAACATGTATTAATGAAATTTTTGGTTAAAATATAAACTAGCTAATAAGCTACTATTATAACCACTAAACTAGGGTGGTCAGGTTATATAACTAAGGAGTCATGATTGAAAATTTCTGGGCTATATTGGGGCTTTTCTTTCCCCATTATTTTCTGCCAGTGTTTACAATTGAATAGCATGTAAAATGACCTTTTTTTATAAAATCTAATAGAATATAAAATCCTTGGTTATTTATAAGGTTTTTTTTTTTTAAAAGTCAATGTTAAAATATAAATGTTCAAAAATTTGAAAAGCATAAAACAAGAAATTATGTATTGAAATTGTTATAGTTTACAAGTGTTGGAATTATATCTATAAACTCCTAAGGTTTGACTAAAACCAAATAATGAGACCAAGAATTTGAGAAATATTGAAGGATGATACAAGAGCATCATCTAATAATGCTAGAAATCTTCAAAATTAAAATTAGAATAAAAAGTTATAATTCTCATCCATTTTTATTACTATTAAACTTGACTATTTGATAGAATCAAATATTTATTTTGTAGATGATTCAATAATAAAAAAATTTAGCATTAAGTTAAAGATTATTTGAGAAATAGTAATCTTGCTATTTCAAAACTAATGATCAAGGAATCATTTCTTTTTTCAAAAATCATATGCAATTTTTCTATTTTTATAATATGAAGGGTGAAAGTAGATTTTTTAAAGAGCCCAAAACCTTTTACATATAGAATTCAAAAATATCGTATGATAAAAAAATAGAACTTACAAAAAATGCTCTCATGAGGGAAAGCCATGTGACAATAAAGTAGAAAAAGTCAATGCCAACATCATAGAAACAATGTAGAAGATTTTCTATGATGCAAAAAACTAAGATTTTTATTGTCATTCTATTCATCCTTGATAAATACCAACTATTCCACAATTATCTTAGTTTTATACTTTGATAACAATTTTTTAATATTTACTTATTTTGGAGTGGTTTATTTCTCTAGGTCCTTCACCAACCTTATTATATTTATTTTTGACTATAAGATCATTTAGCATGGTCATGTTTTCTACAAAGTTCTTGATTGTGATTCTACCAATCAATACAACATTTTCAATTCCATCTAATATCGCTACATAATTTTCATGAGGTTAATAATGTGAGTGAGAATGGGGCTAGGTTTTTTAATGATTGCCTACTCATCCATAAAAATATGTGAATTTGGTCTTCAATTTGAATCTCTCCTCTAGTACGATTGAGAAGGAAGGATATTCTTTTATTTTAGCATTTCATAAGTATTATATTACATCTTTGAATGCTATGGTGCAAGTAAAAAATATCACAAGGTTTCAAATTTTAGCCTCAAAGTATTCATAATTCTTAAGAATAGTCTTATCCTTCTTCTCCTATATCTTATTGTCTGGTTCAATTTACTTCAAAGTAACAAAAATAGGTCTAAATTTAGGAAATAAAGATTATTCATTGGGGTAACATCATTTTTAGGGAACTTCCCTTATATTTTATCATCATTTACACTTTGTGCATAAAGCTCAACAAGATTTGTAATATAGGGTTTTGGGTAGAGATCCCGAAACATGCATGATAAAAATTAAAGGTATTGAAAGTATCAGTTTGATTTTGGCCAATGAGGGAATATGTATAGGATTAAAAGAAGGATTAGAAAATAATGTGTTAGTGATTGAAGAATTATTATTGGTCTATACATCTCCACTTGTACATATTCATATTCTTCCAAGTTATGAATGTCATATTGCAAGGCCTTTTTTTTGTCAATTTTTAGGTAAAAGAACACAAAGACATGAAGTATGCACTAGTCAAGGTACAATCAAATGATCTACACATTGTGAATGTAAGATATAACAATATGAAAGGAGGTAGAGAGTTTTATAGAAGATGAGAAAAAGAGATGCACAAAGAAAATGGATATTTTTGTACAATATAATTGTATATTAATTTTTTAATATTTAAAGAATGTGATTAGTACTAAAACCAGTGAAAGAAACAATACTGCTAAAACCAACAAAAGGAATAATAAAGCCAAAAATAGTGAGACCCCAGATTGTTTTAATAGAATTTTCAAGAGCTCTAATATACCTAATTGTCAATCATGAATTTGCACATATATAGCTGGAACATCAGAGGAATTTAAATGCCTAATATAAAGTACATGGTTAGAATTTGATGCAATAAAATCCATAATAAAGATGTCATATGCCTCCAAGTGATCAATGTTAATGGGTATCATGCCTTTAACACCCTCAAGTTTGTTTAGGATAAGGCCAAATGCTTATATTTGGGTCACCAAAGAGGGAAAGGTGGGGTCACTCTACTCATCAACCCAAAATGGGTAGAGAACCTTGTCTTTCATTTCTATTCTCCTTGCCATAGGGATATTTGGTAAATATTTAATATCAATAATACCTTTTTAGGAATCTACATTATTTATGCCTCAAATGACTATAGAGAAAGATCTTTACTTTGGGACTAGTTAGTAGATAACCTTCTAGTAGACTTTAACATGATTGAGAATATTTAAGATAAATGGGGGGGGGCACTATAGACATGTTTGGAAAGGAAATGAAATTATTTTTCTCTAAGTTAAAAAGAAGATTTAAAATCAAAGACCCTCTAGATAAAAGGAAGAATGATTTTGAAGGCATTTGGTTTACTTGGTGCAATAACAGAACAATGTACAAGAAAATTTATTGCAGAATTGATAGAGTTTATGTGGAACCTCTTTTATTTAAGTTGAAGCATCAGAATAATGTTTCATTGTGGTGGTTACCCTAGCTAGTATGTCTAATCATTCTCCCATCTATGCTTGCACTAAAAATATAAAGATTGTTAAAGTTGATACCCCAATTAGAAAAGTATTGTTTAAGACTAATGTCTCCCTTCTTTAGGAGGAGGATATTGAGAACAAAATGTATAAGGTATCCATGATGACCAACCTTTTTAATAGAGATACCTCAACTTGATCTAGATAGATGCTTAAGGTGGATAACTGGAGAAAGGTTTTCCAAATTATGGGGTGTAAGGAAGCCAAGGATAGAAGTAGAAGTGAAAATGAATATCAAAAGAAGCTTAATAGAATATCAAAAGAGTTGCAAGAAAAAGAGAGAGACTTGAACTTGGAAAAGGAGCTTATCATTACTAAAATGTAGTTGAGAAATATTCAAAATATTAAGATTCAGGGTCATAAAGTTAGGGCTAAGGCTAATTGGCTCAAGGATGGTGATAGGGGTTATAAATAATTTTTCAATATTATTACAGCTAAAAAAAAAGAAGAAAACATAGAGGGTATTCTTACTAACAAGGGCATATCTAATGATATAATAAGGACATTCTTGAGGCTTTCTATTAGTTCTATAAAAATTTATACAGTTTAGAACAAGAGGCTAGTAATGTTGAAGTAATGAATAAATGTGTTAGTCTTATCCCAAAGAAAGTGTCTGTAGAGAAAGCCAAGAGTATAAATCTCCCCATTAGTATTCAAAAAATTGATGCCACTATCTCCTCTATGGCCAGTGGATTCTACCATAGCTATTGATGTTAATGGGGAGATTTTTGAACCTATCTCTATGGGAAGATCAATTAGCCAAGGATTCCCTTTAGGTCCTTCTCTTTTTGTAATTTTTGTAGAAGCATTAACTTATATTCTTAATGCTAATGAACTGAGCCCACCTGATAGAGGTATTTCTCTTCCTAATTGCAATGAGCTCATTCTTGAGTAGTTTGCAAATGATACAACTCTCTTTGTGGATATTTTAGAAGAAAATTTTGGTAATATGTTGAATAGGTTGAATTATTTTTTTGTAAAGCCTTTGGGGCTTAGGTTTCCCCAGTGAAATATTCTATCATTGGGTGGCGTAGTTCTCCCCCAAAATGGATTAGAAAGTATGGAAATGGGTTGGTCCCAACCACATTGTGAGATACCTTGGTATTTCCTTCTCTATTCAACCCTCTCTGAAGAATATGTGGAACTAGGTTTATAGTAAAATTGAAGGTAAATATTTGAAGTGGCAGACTCATATGTTGTCAATTTCTAGGAGAGCACAAGTTGTCCAAAAAGTCCTTTCTTCTCATACTGTCAACTATGCTTCTGCTTGGTTGTTTGCTAAATATTAGAGACAAAATTTTGAAAAGGCTTTGAGATATTTTCTTTGGTCAGATGGCTTGGGGAATAAAAAGATACATAGTGTGAAATAGGAGTGGTTTTGTTACCCTAAGGATCTAGGGGGTTTTGGCATGAGAGATATTAAGAAATAATGTATTGCTCTTGCTTCCAAATGGATTCTTAATTATCTTGTTGGCAATGAGCCTTGGAAATTCTTGGTTAGAAACAATTTGGTCAAATCTATTATTTTAAAAGATAAACATTGGGGAAATGTTCCCTCAATTGACTTTGATCTTGGGGATTTTGAGGGTAAAGTGGCTGACTAAATTTTTTTCCAATCTACTCGAAAAGCTTGGACCCAAGTGAGACATTTGATTTATCCAAGGTATGTTGTAGGCAAGAATCCATACTACTATTCTATCAAGTACATATCTATTTGGTGGGGTGTTTATCTTAATGATAAGCCTTTGGCTTAACTTTAACACAATGTTGTTTAGCTAAAATTTGGAACTTAAAAGGGATTTCTTTGCATCAGAATGTTATTATTAACAATCAAATAGCATATTGGGAGGAGATTAAGAGAAAAATCAATATTCCTAACTCTAAAAAGAAGATCTATACTTTAGTTAGTAAAGCTCCTGGTTCTCTTCTTCTTGGTAAAAGCTTCAATACTCATAAATTTTTGGAATGGGTTTGTTGGCAAGATGGTAAGCTTCTTGGTGAATTTTCTAGTAAGTAGATCTAGAAGCTTCTAAATCATAGTTTGGATATCATTGATAGAACCAATTAGGTTAACAGTTTTGATTGGTCATATTTTAGGTGGCAATTTGTTTTTGAACTTTTTTGGCACTCACATGTTGAATCTAAAAAAGTATGTTCTAGATGGCTTCTAATTCTTAAAAAACTTCCTATGGGATATTTCCTTTCTAATACTAGTAAGTAGTCCATTGTTTGTTCCATATGTCATTGTACTAAATCTTTTGAGCACCATTTTTTGAGTGCAAGTTTGCTAGTAAATTGTGGTCTCTGTTTTTTGGAAAATCTCTAATTTGGAATGATAAGCCAAGTCTTTCTTGGCATGAAATCCTTTTTGGTTATTGTTGTCACAAAATTTTGCACCCTTGTCCAAAGTTTTTACCTAAGAAAAACCCTATGTGACATGGAAACAACCTCCAAGATGTGGGACTTGAACTGTGAGATTGAGTCTTCGGAGAAGGTCAACTTCCTTTGCTGATCTAGTGGATATTTTTAGTGAAAATTGAAGTGTCTCATTTGTCTCTACAATCTACACCATTAGAAAGATCTCAACATCCTGATTCCAACACAACTTGAATGGACAAAAATGGAGTCTGAATATAGAAGTTATGCTTATTCAAAGTTCTAGTCAATGGGTAGACCAAAGGGCTAGATAAGGGGTGAAAACAAACCATCTCAAAAGTGGTCAACAATGGATTTCAAAATGAAGAGCCCGATGAGAGCTTTCTAATGGTGTTTGTTTCGTCAAAAACAGACTTCATATGTGAAAATTATGGCCGTTTGAATTTTGGAGGCAAAATGCAATAGTGATGATGTCATCATGATATCAGTAGCTCAGGTGATAACACATGTCAAAAATATGAGCAAATAAAATAGTGCCACATGGCACCTCAAGCTCAAATTTGGTGGTTTAAAAATTTGTTGAAGAGGTTTGAACCTTCAACCTCTCATTCCCTACTTTCCCTCCTTGTCACTAGACCACATGGAGAATTTAACAACTTTATAATTGATTTGTCATTTAACCTATGGATGCCACCAAAGCACTTGATGAGGTTTGAACCCATGACCTTGCGGGTATGGCAAAATTGTGATTACCACTGTGCCATGCGTTGGACTTGAAGAGCATGTGGCAAAGTTTCTATTTAACTTTTGAAACAAACAAACCGCCCACTCTTCAAATAGGGCTTATTTGTTATTTTATTAATAACTAAACCCCAAAATTGTATAAATGCCAAAATGTAAAAATGGCAAAGGGGGTTATTCGAAGGGGGTGTTTTGTTTTATACCCTTAATTGGTTTTGAGTCAATTTAAGAAAATTATTTTGTATAAAAAGGGGGGTAGGATGTCATATGGAGGCAATGGGAAATTAAGGGAGACTTGGAGAGAAATTTCTCTTGGTGAAGTTTTACAAAGGAATAGGGAGAATTTTTTTTTAAGGAGATTTTTTAGAGCCATTTTTGTACTTCAGAGAATTGCTATGCTTTCGAAGTGCTAGAAGAAATGGTCTTGGTGCATAATTGTAATTGATTTCTAGAGATTAATCGGATCGGTTGTACTCTATTGGAGCCGACCCAGAGATGTAGCCATGTTTGTGGCGAACTCCAAAATCAAACTTTGTTTGCACTTTCTATCTTCTTTTCTCTCAATTCTATTTCTCATCTTAAGTTTTAATTTCATTTATGTATAAATGTATTAAGACTTCTACTAATTTGATTTTATTTAAGCATTCAATACTACAATTAGCCTAGATCCGTCCATCAAATCAAGTGGTATCAGAGCTTAGTTGACTATTATTGCAGTTGTTTTCTTGAATGCTAACAAGATCTAGGATTCAAAAGGGCAAAGGCAAGCTTGAAGAATTTAATCCTGAGATCGGGAAGCATAGAACATTTCCAAAGATGTCTATTTATGGAATGGAGGTTCCTAATGAGATCAATGAGCATGAATTTCAAAGAGCATTCCTCGAGATGAAGGCTAAGGTGGACATTATCTCCAAGAGAGACACAAACAAAAATTGAGAAAGGCAAATAAGACTAAGAAGGAGGAAGCAAAATCCTCATTAAAGGATGACAAAGCCAAAGGAGTAGGAGGTGGTAGTGACCCTCCTGAACCTCTGTCTCCATCTTCATCATCTTCTCCTTCTTCTCCATCTTCTCCTCATTCTACTTCTTTCAATCCTTTCAATAGTGGATATAAGCCTAAGATTAAACTGGATGTAAAATTTGACTTGCCTAAGTATTGTGGTGAACTTAATGCTGAAAAATTGGATGATAGGATTCAGTAAGTAGAAGTCTACTATAGAGTCCAGAACCTATTAGATGATGTTGATAGGATTCAATTAGCTACTCTTCGATTAGGAGGTACAGCTTTAACCTGGTGGGAGAGTAACACTAAGGTAGAAGTTTCACAACATGGTAGAGTCAATTTAACTTGGGCAAAGTTTGTTAATGCTCTTAAGAAGCAGTTTTATCCCCTAGGACATATGCAATAGTTAATGATGGACTGGCAAATGTTTAGGCAAGGGAAAGGTCAAACTGTCCAAGAGTACACCCATGAATTTAGGAAAAGGGCTATTGCTTTGAATGTTCCTTTGTACACCCAGGACACTTTGTTGAAGTACATAGGAAGTCTTCATTCCTACCTTCGGCATTCTATTTTGGTCTTGAACCCTTGTAATTTGGATGAAGTGTCTATTCAAGCTACACACTTAGAGTTAAGGGGTAAGGGATCTTTTATTGATAACTTTGATAAGAAATTTGATCAGAAATAGAAAGGTAAGGAGAATACAGCAAATGTTGTTATGGATCTTGGTTTAGATTTAGATGATGAGACTAAGACAACAGCTATGGGTTTGAAAGGTAAAACTCCTATTTCTAGTGTTTCTATTGCTAGTTGTGCTTCTACTTCTATAGTAAATGATTTGTTTGAAGATAAGAAAAGGAATGAGCTTTTTCATTTAAGGGTTGTTGCTAAGAACACTAAAATTGATGCACTCATAGATAGTGGTTCTCAAGTGAACTTGATTTTAGAAAGTATTGTAAGAAACTTGGGATTGAAAACTACATTACATAAGAAACCTCATCCACTAGGCTGGATTTGTGAAAATGATAAGTTGCAAGTAACAAGACAATGCACCTTAATATTCGCAATCACTAGTAAGTTTGTGGATGAAGTACAGTTTGATGTGGTTCCACTGGATATCTATGGGATAGTGCTTGGTAGCCCTTATCTTTATGATAGAAAAGAAATTCCCTATAGGGAGAAGAATCATTATCACTTGTTTAAAGATGGCATTCAGTATGTTGTACATTCTCATGGGATTAAGACTGATCGTTCTTTTGCAAAAATAGGGCAGTTAAAGAGGGTAATTAATGCAAGTAAAGAGTTAACTCTTATGTCTATCAGTACAAGTGGTTCTACACTTGAACTTGGAATAGCTAACCAGGATCAGGTGTTGCAGGATGCACCCATAGTACATCACGAGGGAATGATGATTGAAATAATTGATGGTTCCTTGGATAAAATTATTCCTATTGTGAAGGATCGATATGTTGTTGATTTATTCTCTTTCATTTCTGCATTATTGTTCAGCTTGATGCTAGTCAATGTTTGTTGGTTAGTGACTATGACAGTTGATGTAGATGCTTATGGAAGTGATAGAATAATGTTTATGATCAACAATGTTGTTGCAGTCTTCATTGTTCTTGTGAGCTAGGTATTCAGATGTACAGATGATACAAGACAAGTGGGGAGGTCAAGTCCTCACTTTATGTCAGAGTAAATGTCACTTTTGGACGTCCAAAAGGTCTTCAGTGGGGAGGCTTGATTCGGTGGATATTTTTAGTGAAAATTGAAGTGTCTCATTTCTCTCTAGAATCGGCACCATTAGAAAGATCTCAACATCTTGATTCCAACACAACTTGAATGGACAAAAATGGAGTCTGAATATAGAAGTTATGCTCGGTCAAAGTTTTGGTCAATAGGTAGACTAGAGGGCTAGATAAGGGAAAAAATCAAATCATCTCAAAAGTGGTCAACAATGGATTTCAAAATGAAGAGCCTGATGAGAGCTTTCCAATGATGTTTGTTTCGTCAAAAACAGACTTCATATATGAAAGTTATGGCCGTTTGAATTTGGAGGCAAAATGTAATAGTGATGATGTCATCATGATATCAGCAGCTCAAGTGATGACACATGTCAAAAAAATGAGCAAATAAAATAGTGCCACATGGCATCTCAAGCTCAAATTTGGTGGTTTAAAAATTTGTTGAAGAGGTTTGAACCTTCAACCTCTCATTCCCTACTTTCCCTCCTTACCACTAGACAACATGGAGCATTTAATAAATTTATAATGGATTTTTCATTTAACCTATGGATGCCACCAAAGCACTTGATGAGGTTTGAACTCGTGACCTTGTGGGTATGGCAAAATTGTGATTACCACTGCGCCATGCATTGGACTTGAAGAGCATGTGGCAAAGTTTCTATTTAACTTTTGAAACAAACAAATCGCCCACTCTTCTAATAGGGCTTATTTGTTATTTTATTAATAACTAAACCCCAAAATTGTATAAATTCCAAAATGTAAAAATGGCAAAGTGGGTTATTCAGAGGGGGTGTTCTGTTTTATACCCTTAATTGGTTTTTAGCCAATGTAAGCAAATTATTTTGTATAAAAAGGTGGGTAGGATGTCATTTGGAGGCAATGGGATATTAAGGGTGACTTGGAGAGAAATTTCTCTTGGTGAAGTTTTCCAAAGGAATAGGGAGAATTTTTTTTTTTAGGAGATTTTTTAGAGCCATTTTTGTACTTCGGAGAATTGCTATGCTGTCGAAGTGCTAGAAGAAATGGTCTTGGTACATAATCATAATTGATTTTTGGAGATTAATCGGATCGATTGTACTCTATTGGAGCCGACCCGGAGATGTAGTCACATTTGTGGCGAACTCTGAAATCAAACTTTGTTTTCACTTTCTATCTTCTTTTCTCTCAATTATATTTCTCATCTTAAGTTTTAATTTCATTTATGTATAAATTTATTAAGACTTCCACTAATTTGATTTTATTTAAGCATTCAATACTGCAATTAGTCTAGATCCATCCATCAGCTCATTTGCTATTAGGATGCACCTAACTACTCTTAGAAAGGAAAAGGAAGAAGGAATGCATGAAAGAAAATCTACCTACTCTAACCTAAAGGGTGATGCACCAAAATAGAGTGTAATGACCTTATGTCTACCCATAAATGCACAGTTAACCAGTTATAACCTCAAGGAATACAGATTCAAACTTCGATTAATTCAACAACCACATGTAGATCAAACAAAAAAGAAATGTTATAGGAAGAAATTTCACTTAATATCATTCAAATGTCAATAGTAGATACAATCATGAAAATTGTAGAATATAGGAAAAAACATTAACCAAAGGCAAAGAAATCTCACACAACATGTTAATGGCTAAAAGAGACTTAGAAGAGAATACAATTGGTTCAGAGGCATGAGAAATTACAGTAATATGCATAGAGCAATACTAGAGAATCAGAGAAAGATCCACACTTATTAAGATTACAAAATTTGCCTTTATAGCTCAGGCATAACTAAGATATTTCTAACTAGAATTACTAAACAACCACTGCCATTAAATGCTCATAAAATAATCAAGATGATCCAAACAACAGATTTGATTTGGTACACTTGCAGAGGCATGAAAACCATGAAAATATTGATTGGAACAAACCCTAAAGTGATGTAAATGACATCAATCAATTCCAAAACTCTTCAAAATAGAAGATCAGATGGTGGGAAGAGTGTCCATTTCATTATTTAGAACCCAACATTAACTTGGAGTGGTTTGGATCGATTAAAAAGATCATATGGCATGAGAAAACCCAATTTTTCCTTTTTTCTAGCTTACAAATTAGTAAGGTCAATAGGTCAACTGAGTCCTACAACTAAGATGGGCCAATAGTCTTATATCTTTCTACCACCCGACAAGGTCTTCACATTTTTGGAAATATCATATTTAACTAACCACACCACCCTTAAAATTAACCATGGTGGTTATCAAAGAATATTAACCTAATTGCCAATGTTAACTAAAGTGTTTATTTCCTTAACTGGGCCCACCAGGACACATGGCCATTTGTTGCTTCCTTGCAATGTTTAAAGTCCTCATAATTCCATAATGTGGGAAAGCACTGATTGCCAATCTAAAAAAGATCGACGATCTTTGAAAATATTTTTTATTACTGTGCCTACCCCATTAATACTTTCAAGCCCACAGACTACTCAACATCCAACATGTCAACATGTCACTCCTTCTAGTGAATCAATATGAAGCAACTAGAATGAAATCTACCTCAATATAACCAAACATCCTTTTTGGCACTACCCTTTAACCTTGGCGGCCACACAAAAGGACAGACCAACTAGTTGACATGTCACAACATTACTCCCTGCATTGTCAGAAATTCTGAAAACATATAGAATGTGGAAAAGTAAGTAACAATAAAACTCTAGCCATATCCCAACTCATATCGACATGTTAGCATGGTCAAAAAGGTGGCCCGCAAAGAAATAGGACCAACACACCACATGGTAGTGAGGTGCTTGCCCACTTTATTTAAAGTCATTCATTTTGAGAAAGTGGAAAAGTGCTTGCCGTAGATCTTTGCAAGATCGATGGTCTAGAAAGGGAACATGTGGGGCAAAAAAAAACTTAGGAAAATATGGAAATACATAAGGTTTTAATTCCATTTATCTTGTATTTCCATTAGAATTAAATTTTAAAAAATGGGAAGTGACCATTTATCACTTGAATTCAAAAAATAGCAATTTGGTGGGAAGGCAAATTTGGCCAACAATATTCTGGCAACTCAGGGGGGATGCAAGCCGACTATGCATAAGATCACTGGATTGAAGCATACATTGGCCTACAAAGTCATAAAAAATGTGAATCTTGTGCATTATGAAATCCTAGCCCTACCTCTGTGATGGAAAAATGCTAAAAATCCTACCTCTAACTGTAAAACAAGAACTCTACAACTGAAACCAAGAATCAAAACCCTCTGTGATCTATACAAAACATGTGCTCATGCACTTCTTGGAAAATAGAAAACAAGAAAGGAAACTAAACTAATTATATACATGAAGTACTCATATTTTTCAGAAGTAGGACTTAAGATATATTCCATTAATTGGAATAGGGAGAATTTCATCATTAGGCCTGCTTAATTGAATAGCATTGGTTTGCTTGCAACTAACAACCAGATAAGAAAAACTCTATAGTGTATCAAATTTTGAGTGCCTCCTTGGTTTTTCCCTATTTGCATCCCATTTTAATACCAGATCACCTTCTTTGAAGATTCTAACCCTGGCCTTCCTATCAAAGCTCTTTTTCACCTGTTGTTGATGTGTTTCTAGGGTCTGTATGGCCCGTTTCCTTTTCTCTTCCAACTCCATTAGCTTTTCCATTCTTACTATCATGGAATCACTTTCCATTAACTCCAACTGATGAGCTAATTCTAGAGATGGGAATTCTAATGAAATTGGAAGCCTTGCTTCCCTACCATAGACCAACACAAAAGGTGAATTTCCTATTGCCCTCTTAGGTATTATTCTATCAGCCCATAGTGTTGTCTTCAAATTTTGATGCCAACACCTCTAATTGTTCTCTATAGCCCTTTTCATAACCATGATTAGGTTTTTGTTAGATGACTTAGCCAATCCATTGCCTTGAGGATAGTAGTTTGAAGATTTTCTCAAGTAGATATTATGATCAACTCCCCATGCACAAATATAAGCTCCTACAAAAGATTTTTCATTATCTAAAATAATATTTGAAGGGGCACCAAACCTAGTCACAATTTCATCAAGGAATTCAACAACTGAAGATTCTATAGCATCCTTTAATGTTATTACCTCTATCCATCTGGTAAAATCTATAGCGGCTAGAATCCATTTGTGACTAGAGTTGGAAGGAGGATTGATAGGGCCTATGAAATCCAATCCCCATTGAGCAAAAGGTTGGTCCACCTGAATGGGATGAAGAGGAAAAGCTGCAAGTTTTTTCTTACTAGAGAAGAAGGCACATTTTTCAAACTTCCTTACATACTTATGATAGTAATGGAATAAGGATGGCTAGTAGTAGCTAGCTCTCATGATATTCATTGTAGTTTTCCTTGCTAAAAAGTGGCCACCATTAGGACCATCATGAAGCTCTTTGGTCATTCTTTTAGCTTGGTCTATATCAATGCATCTCAATAGGGCTCCATTGACATCCCTCCTGAAAAGGATACCATCAACTATGTCATAAGGAATTGACTATAGCCTATATTGTCTCCTTTTAGTCCTATCCAATCCTTAAGGATATCCATTTCCCAACAAGAAGGTCATCCTTTCATTCATATAATTCTTTGGACATTTCTTTCTTCTTGTTGTTTTGTCAATATCATGACAACTTCCTCATTTGACTCTTGAGACAAGATCATCTATTTTCACAATCCCTTCCCTCTTACCAACTTGGTAATCTAAATGTCCACATCATACTCCATTACCTTAGTAATCCAACCAACTCTCTTCTCACTAATATCTTTTCTCAAAAGAAAGTCCTTCACACTAACTTCAGGTACTAACAAATGGATGTTGTTATGAGACAGAAGGTGTCTATATTTCTTCAAGGCTCTTATGACTGTAAGGGCTTGCTTTTCTAAATAACTGTATTTATTTTCATATTCCCTAGAAGTCCTTAACTAAAGAAAGCAATGGGTTTCTCCTCATTCTTATCATTTTCTTGAGTCAAGATAGCATAAATAATTGATTCACTAGCTAAGGCATAAAGGATGAAAAACTTCTCAAAATTCATATTGATAAGAGTAAGGGTTGAGGTTATGGCTGCTTTAATCTCTTCAAAACTTACCTTCCCTTCCTTGGTCCATGAAAAGACCATATTCTTCTTAAGCATGGCTTTAAGAGGTTTCACCATGGTAGCTAAATTAGGGATAAACCTCCTCACAAAATTTATTCTACCAAGAAAACTTTGCAGACCTCTCTTATGACTAGGAAGAGAGAGATCAAGTATCACCTTTGTTCTCTTTGGATCAATGGTTAAACCATCCTTTGATACAATGTGTCCTAATAATTTTCCTTGATTGGTGGAAAAGACACACTTGCTTGGGTTAAGGAATACCCCAAACTCTCTACACCTTATGAACACTTGTCTGAGATGACCAAAATGATCTGCTACATCTTTTGAATACACTGTGATATCATCAAGGTAAACCAATACAAACCTTTCAATCATATTTTTGAAGTCCATCTCCATTTCTTTTTGAAATGTGGCACCTACATTTTTTAGCCCAAAAGGAATTTTACTATAAGCATAGGTGCCCCACTTGGTGGTGAATGTAGTCTTGTATCTATCAGACTCTTTGACCAACACTTGATTGTAGCTAGAGAATCCATCAAGAAATGAGAACCTCTCTGAACCACTGACCTTGGACAAAATTTGCTCCATGGAAGGAAGGGGAAGGTGATCTTTAAGGGAAGCTTGGTTAAGATCCCTATAATCCACACATAATCTAATTTCTCTATTCTTCTTCCTAATAGGGACAATGTTTGCTACCCATGATGAGTACTTGATAGGGAAAATTATATTAGCCTCAATTAACTTGGATAACTCTTTTCTTATTACTGGTTCAATTTTAGGATTCAATAGCCTTTGCTTCCGCCTTATTGGTTTGGCATTTTCTACTAAATCTATGGTATGTTAAAACAAACTTGGGTCAAAATCCTTTAAATCATCATATGTCCAAGCAAATATGTCATTAAATTCTTGACATAGATGAATGGAATTTTCTTGCTCAGTTTTAGAGCATACCTTCCCCATGTTTAAGGACTTTCCATCAACAACCACAACTAGTGTATAATCATCTTTGTCAGTAGCTAGGCTCATGACTCTGTGTAATGAACACAATTTGGGGGTCCATTGTTTATTTTTGACTTGATCTCTTATTTGTATCCTTTGCATTATATTTTCTCCAATTTGTATAGATTTCATTATCCTTTTTTCAATCTCCCCTTACTAAGGTTATAAATCCATATATATATATTAATTGAAAGGGTCATGTCCTTTCGTAGTATTAACTAAATAATAATAATGTTAATTATATTAATTATATATTTATATTAATAACCTTAATTGTATTAATTAATATCACAGGATATGTTATATTAATAATTATGTTATATCAACTATACACATTTTATTATATTAATAATAATATACTTATATTAATTAATAAGGTTAGTTATAGTAATGTCATAAAGAATATTATTTTAATATATCAAGTATATATATATGTATATATTGTAATACATTTTTTAATATCGTATTTTTATATTAAAATATATCTTAATCATAATACTATGATTTATTATATTAGATTATTATTATTATAATATGATATATGATATTATAATATAGTATTACTTAATAAAATATTATTATTTTAATATTATTATTAATATTTCTTTATATATGTAGTACTTATTTATTATATGCTAGAGTGGGGACATCATAGTCCTCCCCTCTCGAATTTTCTTGCCCTCAAGCAAAATCTTTCATACACAGGTTTTATCATAGACACGAAACATATTTGCATTCAAAAGATGAGAGATTTATGAAATATACATGAATAAAAACACAAGGCATACACAATGTAGATAGATGAAAACACGAAGTAGAAAGATAAAGAAACGAAGCAAACACGATGCAAACACATCATACATAACCTTGATTAGATCCCAAAAATTAATAATGCACAATGACTATACTTCTTCATTAGGCTTATGAACCCTGCAACCACAAAATAAGCATCAGTACATGCATATAAATATATATAAGCTTCAAAGAAATTTGAATAATAATTAGTTAATCCAAGCCAGTTCCATACTAAGCCCAAGAGTGGAACTTTGGCCCCCTTGGCCCCGGTGGTGGGTGTTAGATGTTAGGCATCCACACGAGGTGGTCTACTTAGTGGATTGCTTGTTTGGCTAGAAAGGTTCTTGTGAAAAGGAGCCATTACTATCTTTCCCTTAACTAGCACTACAATAGGGTGTTTTCTCCTGATTGTAGACTCCATAGGAAAGTGGTAGGGTTCCCTTTTCTTATTTACATAATCCTTTGGAAGGAATCTTTCTCCCTTTCCTTATTACGATCATCTTAAGATGGTAGATTTATGGTGCAGAAGGCGCATGAAAAAAGCTCCAAGCGTATCCGACAAGTGCTCAAAATTACTCTGCCTCTCCCTCCACCAACTCCCTATCTTAGGATATCATAATGTGGATGAGAAGATGAGTATTAAATTTAATTTACTTAGTTCATTTGAAAGATTTCTTCTTATATTACACAAACAAATTTCTCTCTCCTTGTTACGATCATCTTGATGGTAGAATGACGGTGCAGAGGGCATGTGAAACAAACTCTAAGCGTATCCGACAAGTGCTCAAAATTACTCTGCCTTTCCCCCCACCAACTCCCTATCTAAGATTACGTAATTTGGACGAGAGATAGACTCTCTATACTATAATTGAAATGTATTCTAACTACTATGTTTTCCTTAAATCAACATATTTATATTTCCTTTTTTCCTTTTTCATATATATATTTTTTCCATTTATATTTTATTTTCATATATTCTTTTTATTTTGTAGCTAGAATCATTGATAGATTATTCAATATTCTTCACAATAACAAATGTGTCAGTAATAAGAAAGACACTAACAATTATCTCTTAATAACACATATGAAGAAGATATAAACTTACCTCATTACCATACCTTATTACCATTATGTGTTGAGGAGGTAATTTAGGTTCACATTAAAGTGCCATATCCTTTGTTGTCCCGACATCATCACATGGAGTGCATTTAAAATGCATTGGATATATTTCTACTACGTGTCATTCCTCTAATATCTTTCCTTCACAAATTTAAATGTGGGTCCCTCTGTACTCATATGAAGCACCTTCTCAAATTCAAAAATGAAGTTACTGGATTCTTAAGTTTAGTTTTTTTTTTAAGGGATACAGAGAGACCCTTGTATGAAATTATGTTTTAACTAGATGAATGGTATATCAATAATATTGTATTTTCTTCATTTCTAGAAGTCATCATCTTATCCATTATGTGGTATTTTCCAATTATCTATTGTCTCATCATTTTGACCTTCAATCAATAGCTGTAGTACTTGAAATGTGAAATCCAAATGTACAATATCATCCTTTTGAATGACAATATCATCCATGGTTACTTACAGATGGTTCTTAGAATTTTTTTGCTGTGCATCAAATGGATTTACATCTCTATCTAGATTCTCATGAATGTGATTGTTAACAATGGAGAATCGTGTTTCTTTTATTATGGACATACCATCTATAATTTATCTTCAAACAATGAGTGGGCTATCACCAAAAGCCTTCATCATATGTTGTTCTATGACCATGCTGCTCGCTATTCAGTATGATTTATTCTTAATATATTATTGCCTTCTCTAACTCCCATTATGAGTTATGCTATGACAATGCTGTCCACTGTTCAATATGATTGTTCTTAATATATTCTTGTCTTCTTTAATTCCCATTATGAGTTATGCTATGTCATTCATAGATTATTTTCTCAATTCTTATCTATGTATATTGTTCAATAAACTTAAGTGTATCTTTTTCCCTGAGTCCATGTCATCATTGAATGGTAATCATCCTCCATGTGTTGGCCATCAATAGCAGTCTAGAATCAACATAGATTCTCACATGTATAGGATTTTGCACAACTTCCTTTTATTGTGTTGTGTCCTTCTAAGATATCTTGTTATAAAAATTGATGAATGTTAAACTATTGATTCTAGCACCATATGAAACTTGATCAAATTTGATGATGTTCCTCGTGCTGTAACTTTCGTTCATTAATAGTTCCTTATCAATGCGGTGATGTTTCGCATCATCAAATGCCATCTTAACTTATCTCCTCGACTTTAGCAAAATGTATTTAGGTTTAGGGTTGCTTTCTTTTTCCAAAAGTGTTTAACACTTCATCATTATCTTGTTCCAAGTTTTATGTAATAGATGGTACGAATATTATTCAAGACACTCCTTTAGTCTTCGTTCCACATCCTTAATTGTTGATGTAAACTTTGGTGTTCATGCCACCTTAAATGCTGATGCACTATCCTTTGTACTTGCTGGTGTAATCATCCATGACAATGCTATTCTTATTATCAATTTCCAATGCTATGTAATGTAATCGTTGGTTCTCATGATAACCCTTATCTTTGTTCAATGTTCTCATATCATTGGTTATCTCCTTAGTTTTTCTGTAATCGATAATTAGATTTATAGATATCTTTGTTTGCCATGTTCATCACATGTATTCTCTTTAATAGTATATATAGATATATATCAATAAATATGTCTCAATTGGTTATACTTCCAATTTATTTAAACTTTATTCACAAACAAATTTCAATCTTATTAAACCTTTTCGTAGGTATATTTAAATGCTCTTGACTTTATCACCAAACACGTTTCCAACTCTCCAAATTGTTGTTCACTACCCACAATGTAGTGGCAGCTTTTCATCAACGTCCATGCCGCTAGAAGCATTACTCCTTTATGTTCTCAATGCTCATGGAGAGCTGCACAAATCATCGACCTGGATAATGTTTAATTCTCTTGAGTTTTAATATCCTTATCTTGTGACAAAATGATGGGGACTCAACCCAAGAGCAGAATGGAAACAACATAAAAGGGAAATTATATTAACTGAGAAAATAAGCTAGTACAAATAGTACAGGAAAAATGAACTTCAAAACATGCCCTAAGGGCTTACAATAGCATAAATCTGGAGATAATTTCTCCTTTTAGCACCTCCTCTCAAACTCCACTCCGAACTGCCTTTTACAATGCCAAAAATCTCCTTAAATAGACCCCGAAGGGTTAAGGACTAGGAGTACATTCTAGAAAGTGCTAGTAGGCATCCACCGACCAAATAGAAGGTTCCAGAAGTGGCGTTAGAAGTCAGTGCAAATCTAGAAGAATCTAGAAATGATAACCGAACTTTCGGGAGGCATAACTTTTGAACCGTAGCTCCGATTGACGAACCGTTTACATTTTTGAAAAGATCTCGAAGTGTTCTATAGCCCTATGGACAAGCTTTGCTCATCCCCCATTTTTTGGCCCTTTATGAGGTCATTTGATGCCCCTAACCTGACTTTGAAGCATTCTTAGGAGGTCTCCAAAATCCAAAAAACTACAATAACTTTCAAACCATGGGGCCTTTTACCTGATTCTTTTTTTGGAATGCTCTAAATCACAATTACATTCATCTGGCCAATTCACACCTTCTAGGTCACCAAAATGATGGCCAAATTGCATGCTCCTATTTTTTCAAGATTTTCAAACACACTGATAGTGGAATTGTGAGAGTTGAAACCTTTATTTGACCCAAATGGGTATCCAAAAATGTAAAGACACGAAACAAAAACTAAGTCTAAGTACATTTTTTTGGGTGACACAGGATTGCCCTTATACCTCTAGATGTTCCTGCATCACAAAAACTGAGCATAGGTCCAAAGAAGAATTTGTACAAACTCTTATCAGAAAGAAGCTTTCTTGAGAGATTGAAACTTTCTTCTATAACAAATCTTGGCTCTTGTTATCATCTACAGTCTCTTGTTTTACATTGGCTCTTTTTCTCTTGAAGGAAAGAATGAACACCCTGCATAGGCTGAATGAAAATACGGCTTGAGGTGAACTGCAATAAGTTTGGTAAGAAAAATCGTTTGTAACAGAGCAATTTCATTATAATATATTCCAAATAGATCACTTATTCTAATTCTTCCTGATAACGGAGCTTGAAGTAAGATCCAAAACGCCATTTACTCTCATTTGTCCAGTTTCATAACATGTAAATTTCATTTTAAAGAATATCAAACTCCTGTCTATTTCTATTTCCGCTCCCCTGTTTCATTTGAATGCTCTCTTGTATCCTTTAGATTGCAAACATATCAATTTGATCACTCTGTATAATTCCCTTCCTCTCTCTTTCCTTTACTTTCCATAGGATGGCAGGAAAGATGCTCTGATACCATTTGTAATAAACCTGATTTGGGGGTCCATTGTTTATTTTCGACTTGATCTCTTATTTGTATCCTTTGCATTATATTTTCTCCAATTTGTATAGATTTCATTCTCCTTTTTTCAATCTCCCCTTACCAAGGTTATAAATCCATACATACATACATACATACATACATACATACATACATACATACATACATACATACATACATACATACATACATATATATATATATATATATATATATATATATATATATATATATATTGAAAGGGTCATGTCCTTTCGTAATATTAATTAAATAATAATAATGTTAATTATATTAATTATATATTTATATTAATAACCTTAATTGTATTAATTAATATCACAGGATATGTTATATTAATAATTATGTTATATCAACTATACATATTTTATTATATTAATAATAATATACTTATATTAATTAATAAGGTTAGTTATAGTAATGTCATAAAGAATATTATTTTAATATATCAAGTATATATATATTCTAATACATTTTTTAATATATCTTAATCATAATATTAGGATTTATTATTAAGATTATTATTATTATAATATGATATATGATATTATTGTTAACCTCATAATGGTTTTTGACACTTGAGTGCCAACACACTTAAACATATTCTGCATTAGAAGCCAAGTACATCATGCATGGCAAGTGAAGATCAGCTGCCGAGTGAAAATTAGATACCAAGTAAAGATCAGTGCCGAGTGTTAACAAGTGTCGAGTGTTAACAAGTGCCGAGTGTTAACAAGTACCAAGTAACATAAAGTGCCGAGCTACTTAAGGTGCCGAGTAATACAATTTTGTTAAGATGCTAAGCTATCTAGGAAATAGCATGTGCCGAGTGTTTGAAATACTTCAGGAGCCGAGTAACTTAGTATATCAACATAAGAGTTTGTAATTGCACAAACTATGATGCAAACAATTTTTACAACCGACATAAGGTAAATCTCAAAGGATTTAATGATGAGATCAAATCTTTTATTTTTCCTATGCAATTTGCATGCAGCCAATAAGAAAAAAGCTAAAGGCATGCAACCAATCAGGAAAAGATAAGTATTGAACGGAAAATGAAGATTGAATGTGGATCGTAGATCCATACCTAACCCTAAATTTTCAAATGTCTTTATAAGGAAGATGAAACTTCATTGTAAAGAATTGAGGAATAAGATAAGAGGTGTGAGAAGACATACAAGGGTTCACAAGGAGTTATATTTTCAAAAGTGAGGATTATTCAGATCGCAAAAAGGATCCAGATCAGAGAAAGCATAACAAGTGCTTGCAATCAGTAATCAAGGATTGTAATCAGTTAGGTTTATTGTACCTAATACTCTCTAGCAATTGTATTAGAATGAAAATCCTATGGTGATAAGTTAGCTTAATAGCTATTTCGATAAATCCTTTAACTAGGTGATGAAATCCTTTAATAGGGTAACACTTCATGTTAAGTGTTTGAAATCCTCTAATCAGGTCACTATTGACACAGTGTAAAGCCTTTAATAGGGCAGGCCTTTAACAGGGAAAACCATTAGAAGTGGTTGAACAATATTGCTGCAGTAATTTTTGTGGGTATCATCCCCACCCCAATTTTACCTTCTTATTCTTGGAGGGTTTCTGGGTTACCAAAATTCCTGTGTTGTGAGTTAGTGATGCATGTGCTTTGTTACATGTTTATTTGATATGCATGCAATTTACTTTCAGTTAAAATTTTATTGAATAAAGTTTGATACTTATGATTCACCCCCCCCCCCCCCCCCCCCCCTCATAAGTACTCTTTCCATATTTGAATATTCCAACAATTATAATATAGTATTACTTAATAAAATATTATTATTAATATTTCTTTATATATGTAGTACTTATTTATTATATGCTAGAGTGGGGACATCACACTCCATCTCTTCTTTGGTCATCAAGGTTGAAAACACTCTCTAAGGTAATGAGACCTTTAAGAAATTTTTTGGAACTGAGATTGATGATTTGATCTCCATATTGGTCATGCAACGTGGTCTAGTTTCTCTCTGAGAATCCTGCCTCATTCTGAAAAAAACTTACAATTTGTGCATCAGATTCAAAAACATGCCAATTGGTATTATTGTCAAGAACAATAGATCTAACTACCACTTTGATTTGTTGCTCCTTCTCCTCCTCAAGATTCCCTGGAACATCGTGAGATGCACCTACTACTACAAGTCCATCAACATGTCTATTCTCTTTTCTAGGGATGCTTTGAATATTAAATGCTTTGAAACTTTCAAGAAAATCCCATACTCAATTTTTATAAGACTTGAGCAAGACATTCTTATTGATTTTTTGGTTTCTTGTCTGATTGATCACTAACTCAATATCTCCATATACACTCAATGCTTGAACTCCTCTTTTTTGAGCAAGTAGAAGACCTTGAATCAAGGACTCATATTTGGCCACATTATTGGTACAACTAAATTGGAGCTTAAAGGAGAAGTAGTACCTTAATTGTGCAGGAGAAATCAATATCACACCCACCCTTGATCCATCCTTATTCCTTGATCCATCAAAATACATATTCCATATCCCACTCATATCTTCTTTGGTTTTCACAAGGTTATGGACAAGAGCATCCTTTTTTGAAACACAATATGTACCAAGACTTGTCTCAAGGGCTTCTGATGTGAATCAAATTGATATGCATTAGCCCATTCATTTAAGAGAAAATTAGGTATCTATGCTAGAGAAGTGGTAGGCTTATTTACTATGTCATTCTTATCCATTTCTAGGATAATGCAATTCATATTGATGAGATTAGGGGTGTAGGGCTCAGTATGATGGAGGGCTAGAGGCTTTACTCTAATTAAAGCAGTGGTCCCATATCTTGTTCTAAAAAACATATATGACCAATCAAAAGATATATAACCACCTATTTGGGCACTGAAGTCTCTTGACAGACAAATGGCAAAATGTGGCTTGACTTCAGCAACTGATATATCTTGAGTTATAGTACAACTAGGGCATGCATGTAGGTCCATTTCAACATTCTTAAGGATCCCTGTAGTCTTGACAGTACTACCATCCAACTATAATACATCCCCGACAATGGGCTCATATTTCATTTTTAAAGCATCAACAACACACTTAGGCATTACTGAACTACTAGCCCTTTAATCAATCATGCAATTGTGGACTATTTTATCCCCTACAATTAGAGAAACATAAAATGGAGGAGGTCTAACCTTTTTACTTGTTTATACCTCCCTTGATGGTTGTACTAGGCTTGTGGCATTTTCCATGCTAGGTGGTTGATCCTTTGGTTCAATATTTTCTAATTATTGCTGCAGCAACCTCTTTTGCATGGGTATAGTAGTAACAACATCCCACATGGAAATATTCACATTTGTCTTTTCCATCTTCTCTACCACACTAAATGAGGCATTAGATGCTTTGGTAGAAGCCTTGGGAACTACATGTGTAGGGGTTTGAGTTGGAATAACCTAGGGGTTATTCACATCTTCTCTGTTACTATTCTATCTTTATTGTTGATGGGCATTGGCTTGATCATTCACCATTTGTGCATAAGGCATTGCATTTGATGTTGGAGCTTGATTAGGAGGAGGAGGGGTAGCATCTTCAATAGCTCTCCTTTTTCTCCTAGTGTTATGAGCAATGAAATCCTAGTTTATATTACAATGTTCCTCCACCCGATGATTCATGAAGAAGCAATCACCCTGTCTTTGCATATGTGAGGCATCTTTGGGTTGGTTCTCAATATATGACTATCCTATTGCAGGTTCTTGGGTGGTCAAAGCTAAAAAAGCTAAATAGGATTCAACCTTTTGACACATGTAATAGGCATAGGAGTAGTTGCAAGAGGGACACAAATATTGATCTTGAATCATATTGTTTTGAGGGACTATGGCCCTACTTTGATTTACATTTGTGGTAGAGGCATGACTATCCTACCTACTCTGATCAAAAGAATTATTCCCATAATTATGATTTGAAGGCCTACCATTGTTCAGAGTTTGATATTGCAATTGATGAGCCTTATTACCTTGAGCTTGCTACCTTTCTAACGTCACCACTTTGTTGCCCACTTTTTGCATCATAGAGAAGCTATCTTCGGTTTTCTTCTCTTGGCCTTGCAATATTTTTTCTATTCCATTTGAAGATGTGGAAGCTTGAGGGACTAGAGCAAGGGATTGTGATGTGGAAGTTGTGGGATACGAGCCATTACTAATTGATGATTTGGGATATTAGGGAAGAAGGACATAGGGGGCCTTGGAGCTAACTTTCCTCCTTGTATCAATATGTTTTCTGCCCTTATTGCTATTTCATAAGCATTAGGTAAGGTATCTCCTCCCATGGTTTGGATTTTATTGATAATATCACTATTGAAAGCTGTAAGGTAATTCAAGAAGGCATTACTAGGGGTAGGCTTTACTAAAGTAGGTATTTTTCCCCATGTCTTCTAAAATCTGTAAATGATCATTGAAAATCAGGTGATAGATGTGCAACTTGCTTTGCATAGCTTGGAGGAATTCAGAAACAAGTCGAGAAACTCATTAAAAAAAAGGAAGGATCTAGCCATAGCTGAAAATGATATACACTACAAGGAGATTGATACCACCAACATATTTTCTAGTGGAGACACAAAAGAGTTTGATGCAGCAATAGAAGAACTGATGGAGAAAATAAAATTCAAGTAGAAGATATAAGAACTCTCAAGATGGAACATGAATCACAGGCCATAATGATATGTGAAATTATTGAACAAAAGAAAAGAGCAGTTAATGATAAGGTCATGATGGAAAATGAAAAAAGGAATCTTGCAAACAGACTTGAAGAAAAATGTACTGAACTGACAAGGATCTCAAACATGCAGATGGATACACTTGCCCAAATGATGAACCTTCATCATGAACTCAATGTAAAGGATATGAGATCTCTACTCTGAAGATGCAGAATGAATAGATGCAGAATGAATTGAACAGAGAAAAAGAGGTAGCAGAGAATCTCAACAAATCAAGTGAAGCAATCAAGTATTTTGAACAGTTGCTGAAATCACCAAAATCTTCTCATGATACATCAGGACTAGGATACAATAGCACTGAAGTTGGGGAATCATCAAAGAGTGCTTAACAAAGAAGTGATAAAGGTAAGAATTCAAAACTCACTTGTCATTTCTATAATAAGAAGGGACATATAGCTAATGTGTGCAGGAGCAAAAAATTCAATCAATCAAACATACCCAAAAGTTTCTGTCACAAGTGCAACATGCAAGGACATATGACACAAAATTGCAGATCCAATGTCTCAAGGACACAAAGATTTGAAGGACATTGTTATAATTGCAAAAAATATGGACATAGGGCATTTGAATGCAGATCAAAACCTATGTGGACATCAAATCAACTAGCAAAAACAAAAGGGAATGGAAGTCATTATCATTGGGATTACAACACCAGGTACAGTTGTCATTATTGTCAAGAATATGGACATATACCACAGAACTGTATAAGAACACATTTCAAAGGGAACTACAAAAAATGGTTGAATCAAACTACATGTTTCAGTTGTTTGAAAACTGGTCATATCAGCAGAAACTGTCTTACAAGATCAAAGGCACCCAAAACTGAAGATAGCAAAGGAAAACAAAAGATTGACATTGAAAAGATAAGGGGGCAAATGAACAAGACTTGGATAAAGAAAGATGAGTGCAACACATGAAATGGAGGGATAACTTCACCCAATGGGTCAAGTGATCACACTTCATCAAACTAAGCATGAGAAGTACATAGGACTAATATACAAAGCTATATCATACATCAGTCCCAAGACAAAGAAGCCAAGCAAGGTATAAATCTACATGAAACAAGATGTCAAGACAAAAGTAAATGTTGATGCCGAGCTGACTTTGGATGTCGAGTTAAAATAGATGCCGAGCTCCCAACAACGACCGAGCTGATAACCGATGCCGAGTTGAAAAACTCCAATAGAAGTCAAGTAAAGTGAAGAATAGTGGAAGCCGAGTTAGGTCAAAATTTCTTTAGAAGCCGAGTTGGCAGTTGAGCATTTAATGCAATGAAATTAGGGTATATTATCGCAATTTTAATCATATTTTCGCATCGCGATTAAGAAGCAAAGGAGAAGGAAGAGAGCTGAGAAACTTCACAGCAAGAATCCAATATTTCAAGCAGATTGCAACCTCATTCAACACATTTTTCATTGATCTAAAGGTATTTTCGTCTGTGTCGAGCTACGTAATTTCATACCCATTTGTTGTATAAACCCTAGTTTACAAAAATGGCATCAAGTTCAAAGAAAGTCGAAGGAAAAGAGTCATTTGAAGTTTAGTTAGTTTCAAATGAAGTTAAGCAACCAAATTTGTGCCCTATCCCCAAAGTTGCTTATAAAAATGATCCAGCCGGAGCTCTTTCCCACATTCCCCCAAAGGTTGTAATGGTTCAAGATGTGAGGAAATGCTACAATTGCAAGATAGGAGCCCTAGGAGACATGGAAATTAGACAAGTTTACGATAAAATGTGTGTAGATGGAGTACTAAAAGAAAAATTTAAAATCATTGAAAGAAAGGGTTTGACCCGAGTTTTAAGTTTCCCTACTGTATTTAAAAATGAATGGGTTAGATTTGTATTGAGCAGAATCCATGGAGGAAACTTATGGTTAGAAGATATGCCCATCAAATTGACAAAGGAAATTATGCATAGAGTAACAGGCTACCCAACCCTAGACCGGTACAAGACCCTAAGAAGTGAATCAAAGGAAGTCATTGAAAAGAATACTGGTGCTCAATGGAACAAGAGAGGAATGACAATTCAAACTATAAAAGATCCTCTAGTTGAATTTTCTGTTAGAGTCATTGCTCAAAAATTTTATCAATCTAGTAGACTCAACAGTGTACCATGCATTGCAGTAGATGTAGGTTACAAATTGGTGAAGAAGGATCATACTTATGATCTTGCAGAACTGCAATTGCAACAGATAAATGAAAATCTAGCTGCCATAAGAAGAACAAAGGGCACACAATGCAAATTAGGAGCAATCCTAGTTTGCATA
This sequence comes from Cupressus sempervirens, assembly GCA_028749045.1. Classification (NCBI taxonomy): domain Eukaryota; kingdom Viridiplantae; phylum Streptophyta; class Pinopsida; order Cupressales; family Cupressaceae; genus Cupressus; species Cupressus sempervirens. The sequence continues at coordinate 219,236,309 of CM053787.1, forward strand.
TTCTTTTATGTACAAAATGAATTTCCTTCTTTTGGTAAAGTAGCATGGAGGAATGACAGAGCCATTATCGCACAAATAAATGAATATGTTGAGCAAATGGGAGAAGATTTTGATACTCTGATGACAAGCTATTTTGAGGATTTCAAGAAATCCATGAAGCAAAGGTCAAGGATACTAGCATCCTTAGTAGAAAAGCACACTAATGATATATGTTTCTTAGTTGACATTGATTTCACTTACATCCAAGTAGTAATACCAAGGGTAAGATGGCTAAGGCCATTTGGTTATGAAATCAATATTGATGAAGCATCAGCAGCAATAATTGCACTATTGACAGAGGAAGCAGATAAAAATGCACCACATTTTGGCACTTATGATGTGGTAAGATCTAAAATAAATATGGAATTAAAAACTACTTCCACACTGAAGAAGAAAGACAAATTGATCAAGAAGATCAAGATGAAGTTTGGCAAGGAAATTGAGGCTGAGGCAGAAGAAGAAGAAGATGATAGTGAGGATGAAGATGAGCAGAAACAAGGACCAATGGAGCTAACCCAAGGTCTCAGAGAAGAAAAGGAGGAAGGTGCAGAGGAAGGAGAAGCCAAGAAAGCACCTACTAAAGCTGAGCCAAAGAAGAGAAAGGCAATAGAATAGCCTTCAGCCAAACCCAGAATGAAGAAAGCTGTCGCTCCATCACCTCAAAAGCCAACAACAAGAGCATCAACAAGAGCCTCTACTCAAAAGACTAAAGAGGAAGTTACCAAGAAGAAACAAGTCAAGGAATCATAGGAAGAGCCAAGGAAAAGAAGAAGGTATGTGGCTCAACCTAACACTGATGAAGAAGAGCAAACAACAGCAGAGCAAACAAAAAAGGTAAGCACCTCATCAGTTGATACCTTATGCAAAAAGATTGAAAATGGTGACTTGAATAACTTAAATAAAGTTGATTTTAGTAAATTTACAAGAGAGGAACAAAATAAGATAGAAGAAACAGTGTATGGAATGATGGCACAGTTCAAGTACACTCCACTTGAACTAGATGGCCAATTGCCGAAGGACTTGTCAAAAATCATAAAAGACAGATGGCATTTTTGTCTAAAAATGGAGAAGGAGATGAGGGAATCAACCATAGCTAGTGTATTTCCAGATTTTACTAGAGAAAAAGTTAGCAAAGTAGTCAAAAGGCATAACAATAAGTTCACACCCAAATACAGAGCATTCTTTATACTTCAAAATAGAGTGGAAGAGATTGTTCAAAGAACAATGAAATCATGGAAGAATTTGTATAAAAGGATTGAAGATTTTCTTGAGGAAGAATACAAGGAAGAGGCAGCCATACCAATAGAAGAGAGGAAAAAGAGAAAAGGAGAAGAAGAAAAGAAAGATGGAAAGGAGGAAGAAACACAAAAATAGGATGCAATAACAACAGTTGAACAGGAGAAGCAACTAGATCAAAGTGTGCAAGACACACAATTGCCACCCCCTAGCCCTCCACAAGCATCCATCTCACCTGTAGATACAATAACAATTGGTAATGTTCCTGACACTTCTGGTTAGAATATCAATCCACTAATTGCAGAAGATCTAAAAAGAATTCTTGACCAATCAACACAACAAGCAATATTGTGTACAGATCCAATATTGGTCAGTATAGATGAATTACAGAAACTAGTAGAAAATACAGTTAAAGATAAGGTGAATACACAAGAACCACCTTCCATCACAACTACTAGTAGTCAATTTGAAATACCAACAAGTATAATTGATGATGCAAGACAAAAGCAAAGTGCAACTATAGAACAAGGAAAAGAACAAACAAGACAGACTATTACATCTGATCCTACAGCAAAAAACACAAGGTGCACTTCCACAAATAACAATAATTGATTATGGTAGACAGGAGGAGGAGGAAACAGTAAAAACTCCTAAGGAATAGGAGGCAATACAAACACTAATAAATTTTCCTACCTCGGGACTCCTTCACACCAACCATTACAAATTTTTGTACCATCATCAAGTACTACCAGAATTTCAAGGGTACTTCACTATGGAGACCCTGAATTAGATGAAGAGATAGTCATACCAAGTTATGACTCAAAATCAATAACCATTGATCAAATAAATGAAGTGCAAGATGCACTAAATAGAAGGAAAAGAAAAGAAATACTCAGGAAGGAGTATAAACATAAACACACACTTCATGAGATCAAGGACATCTTTATGGATGCCTTCAGTTTGCAATCACCAGATGAGTCAAAGCATATCACAGAGCAATTAATAGATATTGTTGACTAGGTGACAAATGAAGACCTAGAAACCAATGCAAAACTTATGGAATGGTCAGAAAAGAAATTTCAAGGGAGAGTGAACGAGAAAATATCAAGACAAATCACACTTTCACAAGTAGAATTGACAAAGCTTATTGATAAGGTGAAGAAGGTACTTGAGAATATATTCTTACTGTACAAAAAGTTCTGTGATTTTTCATACTTCACACAAGAAACAAGCCAAAAGATACTGAGCTTGGAAAGAAACTTAAACATTTCAAGCATGCAACTACCAAGTGATCCAGCTCAAAGTGTGAAGCATTTTGCTCAATCGCTTCACACAAACAAAGAAATAGCTATATTAATAGCAGATGAGGCTAATATCAAGGCCAAAGTAATACAACTCTAGTCCTCCATTACCCCACATTTAGAAATACTGCATAAAGAGCAAGTAAATGCTGAAAGTGTACTCAAGAAAGATCCAAATCTTTGTACACTAGATGGAATTATTCATCTTGCTGCTGAGACTGCCATCCAGCATAAGTCACTAGAAATTGCTTTGAACAATTGGGATGCAGCTCTCAGAATGATTATGGAGGTAAATAGAACATTCTTGGCCAAATATGGTTTTAACCCTTAAAAACTCTTTGACATAAGTGTCAAAAAGGGGGAGATAAAAAAAAAGGGGGAGTATAGATTATAATGGAGTTATACAGAAAAAGGGGAAGATACAGATTAATGAGGAGAATAGATACAAAGGAGGAGCACTGATATACAGATAAGACACAATCAACTCAGGGGGAGTTACAAATTTTTTGAGGTATATACTGTAAAACTGTAAGTTACAAATTTTGATCAAAGTTTTCAATATGTACATACCAATCAGATTAGTAAATGTACTTATAATATCAGTTAAGTGTTTTTGTCACTCATGTCAAAGGGGGAGATTTTTAACCTCATAATGGTTTTTGACACTTGAGTGCCAACACACTTAAACATATTCCGCATTGGAAGCCAAGTACATCATGCATGCCGAGTGAAGATCAGCTGCCGAGTGAAAATCAAATACCGAGTAAAGATCAGTTACCGAGTGTTAACAAGTGTCGAGTGTTAACAAGTGCTGAGTGTTAACAAGTTTTGAGTGGTTACAAGTGCCAAGTAACATAAAGTGCTGAGCTACTTAAGGTGCCGAGTAATACAATTTTGTTAAGATGCTGAGCTATCCAGGAAATAGCATGTGCCGAGTGTTTGCAATACTTCAGGAGCCGAGTAACTCAGTATATCAACATAAGAGTTTGTAATTGCACAAACTATGATGCAAACAGTTTTTACAGCTGACATAAGGTAAATCTCAAAGGATTTAATGATGAGATCGAATATTTTATTTTTCCTATGCAATTTGCATGTAGCCAATAAGAAAAAAGCTAAAGGCATGCAACCAATCAGCAAAAGATAAGTATTGAATGGAAAATGAAGATTGAATGTGGATCGTAGATCCATACCTAACCCTAAATTTTCAAATGTCTTTATAAGGAATACGAAACTTCATTGTAAAGAAATGAGGAATAAGATAAGAGGTGTGAGAAGACATACAAGGGTTCACAAGGAGTTATATTTTCAGAAGTGAGGATTATTCAGATCGCAAAAAGGATCCAGATCAGAGAAAGCATAACAAGTGCCTGCAATCAGCAATCAAGGATTGTAATCAGTTAGGTTTATTGTACCTAATACTCTCTAGCAATTGTATTAGAATGAAAATCCTATGGTGATAGGTTAGCTTAACAGCTATTTCGATAAATCCTTTAACTAGGTGATGAAATCCTTTCACAGGGTAACACTTCATGTTAAGTGTTTGAAATCCTCTAATTAGGTCACTATTGACACAATGTAAAGCCTTTAACAGGGAAAACCATCAGAAGTGGTCGAACAATATTGCTGCAGTAATTTTTGTGGGTATCATCCCCACCCCAGTTTTAGCTTCTTATTCCTGGAGGTGGGTTACCAAAATTCCTATGTTGTGAGTTAGTGATGCATGTGTTTTGTTACATGTTTATGTGATATGCATGCAATTTACTTTTAGTTAAAATTTTATTGGCTGAAGTTTGATACTTATGATTCACGCCCCCCACCCCCCCGCGCCCCCTCTCATAAGTACTCTTTCCATATTTGAATATTCCAACAATTATAATATAGTATTACTTAATAAAATATTATTATTTTAATATTATTATTAATATTTCTTTATATATGTTGTACTTATTTATTATATGCTAGAGTGGGGACATCACACTCTGTCTCTTCTTTGGTCATCAAGATTGAAAACACTCTCTAAGGTAATGAGACCTTTAAGAAATTTTTTGGAACTGAGATTCATGATTTGATCTCCATATTGGTCATGCAACATGGTCTAGTTTCTCTCTGAGAATCCTGCCTCATTATGAAAAAAACTTACAATTTGTGCATTAGATTCAAAAACTTGCCAATTGGTATTATTGTCAAGAACAATAGATCTAACTACCACTTTGATTTGTTGCTCCTTCTCCTCCTCAAGATTCCCTAGAACATTGTGAGATGCACCTACTGCTACAAGTCCGTCAGCATATCTATTCTCTTTTCTAGGGATGCTTTGAATATTAAATGCTTTGAAACTTTCAAGAAAATCCCATACTCAATTTTTATAAGACTTGAGCAAGACATTCTTAGTGATTTTTTGGTTTATTGTCTGATTGATCACTAACTCAATATCTCCATATACACTCAATGCTTGAACTCCTCTTTTTTGAGCAAGTAGAAGACCTTGAATCAAGGACTCATATTCGGCCACATTATTGGTGCAACTAAATTGCAAATTAAAGGAGAAGTAGTACCTTACTTGTGCAGGAGAAATCAACATCACACCCACCCCTGATCCATTCTTATTCCTTGATCCATCAAAATACATACTCCATATCCCACTCATGTCTTCTTTGGTTTTCACAAGGTTACGGACAAGAGCATCCTTTTTTGAAACACAATATGTACCAAGACCTGTCTCAAGGGCTTATGATGTGAATCAAATTGATATGCATTAGCCCATTCATTTAAGAGAAAATTAGGTATCTATGCTAGAGAAGTGGCAGGCTTATTTAATATGTCATTCTTATCCATTTCTAGGATAGTGCAATTCATATTGATGAGATTAGGGGTGTAGGGCTCAGTATGATGGAGGACTAGAGGCTCTACTCTAATTAAAGCAGTGGTCCCATATCTTGTTCTAAAAAAAATATATGACCAATCAAAAGATATATAACCACCTATTTGGGCACTGAAGTCTCTTGACAGACAAATGGCAAAATGTGGCTTGATTTCAGCAACTGATATATCTTGAGTTACAGTACAACTAGGGCATGCATGTAGGGCCATTTCAACATTCTTAAGGATCCCTATAGTCTTGACAGTACCATCCAACTATAATACATCCCCGACAATGGGCTCATATTTCATTTTTAAAGCATCAACAACACACTTAGGCATTACTGAACTATTAGCCCTTTAATCAATCATGCAATTTTGGACTATTTAATCCCCTACAATTAGAGAAACATAAAATGGAGGAGGTCTAACCTTTTTACTTATTTCTACCTCCCTTGATGGTTGTACTAGGCTTGTGGCATTTTCCATGCTAGGTGGTTGATCCTTTGGTTCAATATTTTCTAATTATTGCTACAGCAGCCTCTTTTGCATGGGTATAGTAGTAACAACATCCCACATGGAAATATTCACATTTGTCTTTTCCATCTTCTCTACCACACTAAATGAGGCATTAGATGCTTTGGTAGAAGCCTTGGGAACTACATGTGTAGGGGTTTGAGTTGGAATAACCTAGGAGTTATTCACATCTTCTCTGTTACTATTTTATCTTTATTGTTGATGGGTATTGGCTTGATCATTCACCATTTGTGCATAAGGCATTGAATTTGATGTTGGAGTTTGATTAGGAGGAGGGGTAGCATCTTCAATAGCTCTCCTTTTTCTCCTAGTGTTATGAGCAATGAAATCCTTGTTTATATTACAATGTTCCTCCACCCGATGATTCATGAAGGAGCAATCACCCTGTCTTTGCATATGTGAGGCATCTTTGGGTTGGTTCTCATTATATGACTATCCTATTGTAGGTTCTTGGGTGGTCAAAGCTAAAAAAGCTAAATAGGATTCAACCTTTTGACACATGTAATAGGCATAGGAGTAGTTGCAAGAGGGACAAAAATATTGATCTTGAGCCATATTGTTTTGAGGGACTATGGCCCTACTTTGATTTACATTTGTGGTAGAGGCATGACTATCCTACCTACTCTGATCAAAAGAATTATTCCCATAATTATGATTTGAAGGCCTACCATGTTGGGAGTTTTATATTGCAATTGATGAGCCTTATTACCTTGAGCTTGCTACCTTTCTAACGTCACCACTTTGTTGCCCACTTTTTGCATCATAGAGAAGCTATCTTCCAATTTCTTCTCTTGGCCTTGCAATATTTTTTCTATTCCATTTGAAGATGTGGAAGCTTGAGGGACTAAAGCAAGGGATTGTGATGTGGAAGTTGTGGGATACGAGCCATTGCTGGTTGATGATTTGGGATATTAGGGAAGAAGGACATAGGGGGCCTTGGAGCTAACTTTCCTCCTTGTATCAATATGTTTTCTGCCCTTATTGCTATTTCATAAGCATTAGGTAAGGTATCTCCTCCCATGGTTTGGATTTTATTTATATTATCACTATTAAAAGCTCTAAGGTAATGCAAGAAGGCATTACTAGGGGTAGGCTTTACTAAAGTAGGTATTTTGTCCCATGTCTTCTAAAATCTATAATTGAAATCAGTCATACATTCACGAGGGGCTCTTTTTATGGTAGATAGTTGTTCTAAAAGTGACAAATAGTCACTTTTCTCCTGAAAGTGTTTACATAGTCCTACTCCTAATCCATCCCAATCCATTATAGAACCATGTGATAGACCCTTGTACCATTGTAAGACTTTCCTTTCTAAAGATGAAGTTAGGAGTCTAATAGCCACATCATCTTTTGTAATACCATGGATATTGTAGATATTTGCAACCTCTTGAATGTGTTCTAAGGGAGAGATAGAAGTTTCACCAATAAATTCAGGTATACTTTTAAGTGCAGCTACTAGTATGTCATGTCTTTGGGCCAATAAAAGAGGACTTCCACCATTAAAGGTGGAAAAAGCATGAGCTCTAGCCATATAAGCAAGTGATCTATTAATATGGGCTAATGGCTTCGTGGGTTGAGATCTAACAATAGGAGTAGAGATTGATCTTATAGAGGTATGTATTTCTTCTATACTCTAACTGGTGATAGAGACAATCTGGTCTTTCTTCTTCTAGGATTTGAAAATGAAAGCTCTTGATACTAAAATTTACCTCTAGAAGATGCCCTTGTTTTAGCTTTGGCCATGAATCACAACAAGTTTGGTCTGGAATCAGATATGAAGGGTGTAGATTCACCAAGTGTTTTGTGGAATGAGCCTCTTGAAGGCTTGGAATACTGAGAGCAACACTATCTTCTCAATATCAACTTTAAATTCTTTTCTTTCAACACTAGTAGGCTTTGAAATCTTCTAAATATTGTCCCACCAGGCGTGCCAAAAATTGTTGTCACAAAAGTTTGCACCCTTGTCCAAAGTTTTTACCTAAGGAAAACCTTGTGAAACATGGAACCAACTTCTAAGCTATGGGACTTGAACTATGAGGTTGAGTCTTTGGAGAAGGCTAACTTCCTTTGCTATCAAGATACACCTAACTATTCCTAGAGAGGAAAAGGGAGAAGGAATACATGGAAGCAAATCTACCTACTTTAACCTAAGGGGTGATACACCAAAATAAAGTGTTCAACCCTATCTCTACCCATAAATGCACAGTTAATCAGTTATAACCTCAAGGAATACAGATTTAGACTTCACTTAATTCAACAATTGCATGTAGATTAGACAACAAAAGAATGTTATAGGAAGAAATTTCACTTAATATCATTGAAATGTCAAAAGTAGATACAATCATGCAAATTACCGAATATAGGCAAGAACATTAACCAGAGGCAAAGAAATCTCACAAAATATGTTAATGGTTAAAAGAGACTCATAAGAGAATTAAAATTGGCTCAAAGACATGAGAAATTATAGTAATATGCATAAAGAAATACTAGAGAATTAGAGAAAGATCCACACTTATGAAGATTACAAAATGTGCCTTTATAGCTCAGGCATAACTAAGATATTTCTAACTAAAGTTACTCCACAACCACTACCATTAAATGCTCATAGACTAATCAAGATGATCCAAATAGTAGATTTAATTTGGTAAACTTGTAGAGGCATGAAAATCATGAAAACCCTGACTAGAACAAACCCTAAAGTGATCTAAACAGTGTCAATCAATGCCAAAACTCCCCAAAATGGATGATCATATGGTGGGAAGAGTGTCCATTGCATCATTTAGAACCTAGCATTAACTTGGAGTGGTTGGGATCGATCAAAAAGATTAGATGGAACAAGAAAGGAAAATTTTTCTTTATTTCTAGCTTACAAATCAGCAAGGTCAACAGGTCAACTGAGTCCTGCAACTAAGATGGGCCATGTGGGCCAATAGTCTTATATCTTTCCACTACCCTGTAAGGTCTTCATATATCATATTTAACTAATCGCACCACCCTCAAACTTAACTCTGACGGTTATGAAAGAATGTTAACCTAACTGCCAATGTTAACTACAATGTTTATTTCCTTAATTGGGCCAACTAAGACACGTGGCCATTTGTTGCTTCCCTGCAATGTTTAAAGTCATTGTAATTCCATAATGTGGGAAAGCGTTGATCATCGATCTACAAAAGATTGACGATCATTGGAAATCTTTATTATTGTTGTGCCTGGCCCATTAATACTCTCAGGCCCACAGACTACTCAGCATCCAACACACCAACACATCACTCCTTTTGGATAATCAACATGAAGCAATTGGAATGAAATCCACCTCAGCATGACCTGACATCCTTTCTGGTACTACCCTTTAACACTAGCAGCCCACATAGAAGGATGGACCTGCCAGTCCATATGTCACAATGTCACTTCCCCGCATTGTCAGAAAGTTTGACAATGTACGAAATGTGAGAAAGTGACTATCAGTACAACTCTAGCCATCTCCCAACTCATAGTAGCGTGTTAGCATGGTAAAAAAGGTGGCCCACAAGGAAATAGGACCCACATGCCACATGGTAGTGAGGCACTCACTTGCTTTATTTAAAGGTCATTCATTTTGAGAAAGTGGGAAAGTGCTCGCCATGGATCTTTACAAGATTTGATGGTCCAGAAAGGGAACATGTGTGGCCAAAAATAACTTAGGAAAATATGGAAATACATAAGGTTTTAATTCCATTTATTTCATATTTCCATTGGCATTAAAATATTAAAAAATGGGAAGTGACCGTTTATCACTTGAATTAAAAAAATGACAATTTGGTGAGAAGACAAATTTGGCCAATAGTTATGTTGAGGTGTTTGATCTAAAGTTAAATGCTTTTTGGTTTTCTCTCACTAATGAAATTATGTGGTTCATCTAGAAGCAAAGGAATGAAGAGCTCTTTCAAGGAAGGCAATGAGACCTTACTGAGTTTTTAATGAAACTCACTAATACTTTCATTACCTCACAGGTCATTGCTTTAATAGAATTGCCAAGGGAAAGAGTCTTGGAGATGCTAAGAGAAAACAACATGATCTATTATTCAAAGAAGACATTCAGATGTTCAATTTTGTATCTCAAGAGTAGGATGTTGATTCTCATATTACCACTAGTTGTACTCAACTTGGTGATTTGCCCTATCATGAGGACCATGCCAATGCTCAGCAGGGGGCTACTCACTTTAATTACAACAACGATCACAAGGATGTTATAGTAATCCAATGGAAAGTGCTTTCTATGGAGATGGTTGTAATTTGAACAATTTTAATGATGGATGTGACTGATTGTTGGGCTTTCTGTGAAATTATTTTTCCCTTTTATTATAGACATGTACAGATGGTCTTTTGTATGTCATAGTGTAATCAATCATACTTGTAACTATTATATTGTAACTATAGTCCCTTTTATTTGTAAAGTGATGCATTTTGTTAGGATGTTGACATCTAATTTTTGATCTCTTTGTTTCTTTAATAAATTGATTCTCTATCTCTAATAGAAAAAACAAAAATTTAAAGAATATCATATTTTATAGAATATTTTTTAATATTTTAATTATGTTAGTATAAATAGATAGCCATACAAGATTTTTGATCTCCTTGTTTCTTTAATGAGTTGATTCTTTATCTCTAATAGAAAAAACATATTTAAAGAATATCATATTTTATAGAATATTTTTTAAAATATTTTAATTATGTTAGTATAAATTGATAACCATACAAGATCGTTTTCTAAATGACACATAGATTGATGTCATAAGTTACATGTAGATTTTAAAAGAACTATGTATAAAATTGACCTTCCACAATTTCTCCACCTACCATTCTTGTTAGTCCCTATGCCTATTTATAGGTAGGGAACTAATGTTCCTAGTGGCCTCTTCTAATTAAAATTTATAACCAAAATTAATGAACTTGTAAAGTTGAAAAACCATTTTATTTAAAAAATAAATTTCAATCAATAATTCTTGTTTTATAATTGGCCAGTAGCTATTTTTCTAGGGGTTATTTGTTTTTTTTGCTTCAGGAAAAGAAAATAAAGAAATTCATGACTTAAATTCATGAAAGTTTTGGATGTTTCTAACTACATGTTGCTAACAACGCCTGTAGGTCGATCCCATGGGTATAACACTGGACTGTAGCTGGTTGGTGGAAAAACAAGACTACCACTACCAAGTCTTGCAACATGTGCATAACATGAATCAATGAGATTTTTCCACAAGAAAACCTGATGTTACTCTATCGGTTGTCGAAAAAATTCAAACCTCTCATAGAATCATCCCATGCTTACCTATTCTTGAATGAGAATCAGTAGGAACAAAATGCATACCATTTGTAATGAGGAAAAAATTTGTAGAATCTTGCCAAAGCTTCGACCAGAGACGTACGTTATTTTCCTCAACGATGTTATTACTACAAAATGCTGGATAAATTTAAACCCAGTCTCCAAATGGACACAAGCAAGTAAATATATATAACTTCCCATTACCATGCCATTGAGGTGAAATTTGATGCATTCTAATCTTGGGCAATTTATCATTCATCAGTGAACAACCATGAAGAGAGAGATGCTTGAGAGAGGAGGAAATAATTCTCCATCTTGAAGGCAACTCACAATGGGATATTGTCAAACTTTGTAGATGGCCACATAATTTCAAGATCATTTCAAATGCCCACTTAGTTAGCTCAAAATGTTTAACGCAAAGGGATTCAAGTTGAGAGAAATTGCTGAAATGGGAAGGTATCTTTCTAAATAGAAAATATGAAAGAGACAAAGATGTAAGCATCTTACATGAAAAGATAGACTCCGAGACCTCCACATCTACATTTTCACTTCCTCCTAAATCTATGCATTTGCAACCAAGTAAAGAAGTCCATAAGGCCCTGTTTGGTTGGGGAAGATGAATTTCTCTCATAACTAGGTTATCTGATAACCAGGTTTTCAAAAATCTGGTTATGTATTTTAGGAAGGTAGTTGGATCGTTTGGTTGACACGGAAGATGAATTTTCAAATCCATATTCTACATTTGGTTGCCAATTTAAAAATTGGAATTGGAACGAAATATGACTGGGAATATCTTTTTCTTGCGTTTGGTTGTTCATTTTCAAATTGGAATTGGAATTTGATGTAAATTTTTTTAATCTTATTTAATTAGTGAAACATAGGGATTATAATGAATAAAGTATTAATATTTATGATTTAATTTATTTATAATTAGACTACATTATTATTATTTTTTATTCTTGAATATTCACAGTTTTATTTTGTTAGTCAAGAATAAATAAAATGAATATTATTTTTTATTTTAATTCTATTTATTAGCAAAGAAAAGTAAAAAAAATCATACTTGCAATCATTTGTACAAAGTTATTTTTTGTCCCATTGTTGGAAATTTTGATCATATATATTATAAATTTTTGAAAAATTATGTAAGACAAATTTATCGTTGAATTGAATTTATTGTCAAGTTCATCTAAATTTCATAATTGTCGAACTCGAACTCAAACTCGAACCTTGTGACTTAGCTGCTAAATATGTGTGTGTTTGTGTCCTCCCTCTATCCCTCCCTATGTTTGTGTTCATCCACATGATTTGGCAGAAGGATTGGACACAATAAATGTTGTTTATGAGAATTCTTGCATCTCTTAGGACCAGTTGCCGACACAGAGAGGGATTGTGAGGCGTGTTGTGGCTCTTGGTCGGTATCTTCAGAATCCATTGGCCATGGTTGCAACATTATATAGTCCTGGAAAAGAAATATTATCATTGAAGCTTCATTCACTATAACATTTCCTTACTCCAGATGAAAAGTATGAAGCTGTTGAGCAGGTAATGGTTACATCAACCAATTGTAGAGGCTATGAAGTGACTTATCTTTATAAATGCTATTGGTTTTTTTAAGGGTTAGAGGGAATGGAAAAGTAGCGTCCGGAAACCATGTTATGGATCCATTGGATGATACTAGAATTCATCCAAAGTCATATGAACTTGCCAAGAAAATGGCTAAGGACATATATTGTGAAGAAGCTAGACATGATATAGATGATATGGATGAGGAAACACAAGAAATGGCTATTTAGCATGTCAAAAAAATCCTGATCTATTAAATGCCCTTGATATTGATGAATATGCTAGAAGTGTGGAGCAACGAAAATCCAATAAAAAGTAGGAAACCCTTGCTAACATAAAGAGTGAATTGTTACATGGATTTAAGGATTTGAGATCGCCATATAAAGAGCCATCCCAGGATGAGGAATTTTATCTGCTGATTGGAGCAAATGAAGAGACCCTGTCAATGGGAAAAATTGTCCAAGCAATAGCCTGCAGAGTCCAAAATCATCGTATAATTTGTGATCTGGAATCAGGCTTGATAGGAATAATATTGAAAGAGGAGCTTTTTGATGATCTAGATATAGATCTTATAGAAAAAATTGCAGAATGCAACATCCTTACCTGTTGGGTGAAAACTATGACAAAAGTGAAGTACCTGGTTGAGTTAACTTGCAAAGAGAGTTCACTGAAGAATGATAACTATCAGGGTGAACATGATAAGGATAAGGAGGTTAAGGATCTATATTTTGCGGAAGAGGATTCCATTTCACGAAGTGAACAAGAGAATGAAACCATTAAGTTCCTAGCAGATAAAGAGCCAGGGGAGAGTATTATCCGTCCAAGCTTGAAAGGGCCTACTCACTTGATTCTAACACTGAACATTTTCAATGGAGTTTATGCACACAAGGATATTATGGAGGGAGGAAAAGACCAAAAGGATTTTGCTAGCTATCTTCGACTTGGAAAATACTTTCAATTAGGGAGGAGACATTTAAAGATCTTGATGAGGTCATAGACAGATATATATTCAAGAGATGATAAGATATTTCGGTATTTTGTTCTACTATTTGGTGAGTCATAAAACACACATCAACATACACCTTTCTATAGATGCAAGAACACACAAGCTCCTCTCTCTCTCTCTCTCTCTCTCTCTCTCTCTCTCTCTCTCTCTCTCTCCCTCCATCCCTTCATCCCCCCTTCCTATCTTGCACTCTTTGCCCCTCTATGTATCTCTCCCTTTTAATAAATTTATTAAGTTAGTTAATTATTCAACAAAATATGCAACTAAAATTTTATGTGAAATATTATATAGGAAAAAATATACCATTTTACATTCACATACATTAAACATTTGATGATAACTTTAACAAGAAAAATGATGCTTTATCAATAATTGCTCTTAAAAAATGTGGAATTTTGGCAACATAGATTTTACATGCAATTTAAAAAAAAAGATCATGAAAATCATTAATCATATAAATCATTTTTTAACATCATGAAATTTTGATAATGAATTTCACATAATTACTACAATATGAAAACTTGCTAACTTGATAGAACAATATCCATGATTTGAATGGTGGTGTGAAAACACATCGTTAAATACGAAAACACTAAGAAATCCATGATGTATGCCCTTATGCCCCACATTCGATGGCACATCGTTAAATATGAAAACATTGAGAAATCCACGGTGTATGCCCTTATGCCCCACATTTGACGACAATGCTCTCATGCTGCTCAATCTTCCCATTACTGTCTGTATTGTTAGATGGTCAATCCTGCATATTTGAACTAAACATGCTTGAAAAATTAAAACCTGATTTTTTTTTAATAGAATACACCAAGGAGTGGCATCAGAAATATTGATCATTTACAAACATAGTAAACAATCATCAGATAGCTCATTTTTTATTAGCATGTGTGGTCTTGCAATATCAACAAATCAAGAGCAATAAAAAATACAAGAGAAAGACACTTTATCAATACTGTTGACAATCTTGTCAAGAAGCACGTACATAGGAAACCAAATTGTGGAAAAAAAAAACAAGAAATTAAAAAAATATCCAAGAAAATTAGGAATATATATATAACATGGGATAGAATCATGACTGTACAATCATCTACCATAAATCCTCAATACTTTTGATAATCTTGTCAACAAGAACATACATAGGAAATCAAATAGGGACAAAAAGACAAAAAATAAAAACATATGCAAGCAAATTAGGACTATAGATATAACATAGGACAGAATCATGAACTATACAATCATCTAGCAAATCACATTTCTATATGCTTTCAATTTCTACAATTGAGCATTCATCATTTGCCACTCCTTGTGTATTCCATGTATGTATGGTTCAAATATAACTCTAATTAACAATGCAATGAACAACTATACCAAACGTTAATGCAATACCATTAAACAAAGCCAACTAAGCATCTAGAATTATTTCACATTCCCATCATGTGAATGCTAATGAAATGAACAACTAAACTATGTATTGACCACTGCCAATCATGTCAATGAAATGAATGACTAAACTATGCATAGATCAAGTATGTATACATACATACATACATGCGTGTACATACATATGCACAGACATACATACATATGCACATACAAAAATACATACAAACATACATACATGTGTACATACACACACACATACATACATACATACGCACATACAAACATACACACACACATACATATATACATGCTTAGAAAAATAGTAAAAATGTGCTCAGTAATGATTTCCAATATAGTGTTGTGACAGATCAATGCAATACCATTACAGAAAGCCAATTAACCATCTGGAATGACTTCACATGCCAATCGTGTGAATGCCAATGAAATGAACAACTATCTTGCATATTGACCAATGCCAATCATGTCAATAAAATGGATGACTAAACTATGCGTAGATCAAGTTTGTATACATACGTACATACATGTGTGTACATACATATGCACATACATACATACATATGCACATACATACATACGCATATACATACATACATGCTTAGCAAAATAGTAAAAATGTGCTCAGTAATGAGTTCCAGTATAGTGTTGTGAGAGATCAATGCAATGCATAGATCAAGTATGTATGCATGCGTACATACATGTGTGTACATACATACACACATACATACATACGTACGTACGTATGTACATACATGTGTGTACATACATACTGTTTGTTTCAAATTTGTTTAGCAAAATAATCAATATGTGCTCACTAATGAATTCTAGTATAGTGTTGTGACAGATCAATACCAGTGAAATGGACAACTAAACTTTTTAACAATTTCTTGCCAGTAATGAGTTCTAGTATAGTGCCGTGAGAGATGAATGCAATACCATATAAATAGAGCCAAGTCATAAACTATGTATAGATCAATGGCAATCATGGCTTTTATCTAGACATAATCAATATGTGCTCAATAATGAAATTTACAAGTATATCACTAGCTTTTATCTATACATAGCTGACCTATACATATTTTATCATGGTTCTATTTCTATCTACTATATGCTTAGCATAGTCAAATTTATTTAGCAAAATAGTCAATATGTGCTCACTAACAAATTCCAGTATAGTGCTATGAGAGATCAATACCAGTGAAATGAACAACTAAACTTTGTAATAGTGTTTGGCTGTTTGTGTCAAATCAATTTAGCAAAATAGTCAATATGTGCTCAATAATGAATTCTAGTATGTGCTCATGTGATTATCTGTATATATCATAATGCCAATCATAATAGAAAAACATGGAAATCATGCTTTTATCTATACATAGTTGACCTATACATAGTTTATCATGGTTCAAATCTATTTAGCAAAATAGTCCAATATATGCTGTAACAGTTTGTTTAGAATCTATTTAACAAAATAGTAAATATATGCTCACTAAAGACTTCTAGTATAGTGCTGTGAGAGATCAATGCAATACCATTAATCAAAGTGAATCATGCCAATGAAATGAACAACTAAACTATGGATATATCAAGTATGTATAGATCCATGCAAAATCATTCAACATACTTATGACGTCATAAACTATGTACAGATCAATGTAATACCATTAAATGCAGCCAATTCATAAACTATGCATGGATACACGGAAGATCAATGAAAATCATGGCTTTTATCTATACATAGTTGACATATACATAGTTTACCATGGTTCAAATCTGTTTAGCAAAATAGTCCAATACATGTTGTAACAGTTTGTTTAGAATTTGTTTAACAAAATAGTAAATATATGCTCACTAATGACTTCCAGTATAGTGCCGTGAGAGATCAATCCAATACCATTAATCAAAGTGAATCATGCCAATGAAATGAACAACTAAACTATGGATATATCAAGTATGTATAGATCCATGCAAAATCATTCAACATACTTATGAGGTCATAAACTATGTACAGATCAATGCAATACCATTAAACGCAGCCAACTCATAAACTATGTATGGATACATGGAAGATCAATGAAAATCATGGATTTTATCTATACATAGTTGACATATACATAATTTATCATGGTTCAAATCTGTTTAGCAAAACAGTCCAATACATGCTGTAACAGTTTGTTTAGAATCTGTTTAACAAAATAGTAAATATATGCTCACTAATGACTTCCAGTATAGTTTTGTGAGAGATCACTAATTAAATATTCAAAATGTGCTCAATAATGAGTTCCAATATAGTGATGTGAGATCAATATAGTTTCAGTTTAGTGCTATTAGAGATTAATGCAAAACCATTGAATAGAGTAATCATGCAACATAAGTTATTGCAATCCAATCAGTAGCTTAAATAGCTAAATGGTACCAAATGTCATTGGAATCCACTCCACTCTCTCCACCTCATCCATCATCAAGAAACCTTTGGCTCTTTTACATTGAAGCATGAAGGTATCATGTACTTTCACAAAAATTGCTCAACTCAGTTCAGGGATAGCTTTGAGAGTAGTATATGCAACAGTCAAAATACTATCATCTTTAGATTTATCCACTTTTACAATCTGAGGCTTATCGAGGCCATCTTTCAGTTCCTTCATAGTTTTGCATATCACATCCAATGATGTAGCCAAAGATGTCTTCTTCCTCTTTCCCCTCCTTGATGTTGATGGTGGAGGAGTCCCTCTAGCACTTGCACTCGATTGATTGGAATGATATAACTCTTCATCAATATCTGGTTGGTTGTCAAGAGGTGTACCACAATTGGTATCATCCTCATCAAGCACATTAAATGTATCGTTCATAGGGTTCCCTTCTTCAGCATCAAGGGGCGTTGTAGATGCGAACCCTTCAGCAATGTCATTACCGACAATTACAGCCAACTCATTGAAATATTGGAAAGGTGACCTCTTATACATTTTTGCATTTTTGAATTCTCTCCTCTACATGTAAGCATTAATAGATAAATTAAGTTGTAAGTTTTTCATTATTAAAATAAGAAGGGAAAATTTCTTCAATGAAAAGAGTACAAAGATCATCCTACCTTCAAAAGTTCATCCCACACTGAATCCTCAGCATCCACAGTTTGAGTTTCTTCATTCCAAGCTAACCCACTTGTATTTTTCAAGTCCTTCATTACTTTATATCCTACTTTCCATGTTTTCAGCTTATTCTTAAAATGATCTCGTGACATATTCAAGTTCATCACTACATTGAATGTCCTCTCTATTGCAGTCCACTCCTCTTTTTTAAACCCACCTTCACCTTTCCATCCAAGATGGACTTGTTCGAGGAGCAAGTCTAGAAACTTGCGTTCCATCGATTTTGTCCACATTTTCTTCTTTGAAGAAGAAGATTTGTTGCTCATAGCGAGGGATCCATCTATATCACTCAAAGTAATGGGAGAACACATCTAGTTCACATGATCGGATCCATCCATGCTCATCATGAGCTCGATATATGCCATTGTGTACTCCTTCCTATATTTCATTTAAATTTGAAGGTGAAAATCTTTAACTATCAATTTGTAATACACCATAATGGAACAAGGATAACATATTGAATAGGTAAACATATTACGATTTAAAGTAATCATATGACTGAAATTGAAAGTTATTGCTCTTTAAATTTAAATGGAATGCAACAAACAGTAACATCAAAAAAATAGGATTTTCAACGAATTCATTGTTCTCTTCTTACTAGTGGGCTTATGATCTTCATCATTTGGTACTCCTTGCTGTATTTCATTTAAAATTGAAGACGATAAACTTTAAATATTATTTTTTAATACATCCTAATGCAATGAGGCTATCATTTAATAAACTTGAAAGAATTTAACTGAAGATGATACACATTTTAAGCAATAATTGATGATAACACATCAACATCAAAAAAACTACCAGTATCTTCTCAAAATTGGGCCCACTCATTTCTATCCTCCTGAGACAACCCATATGTCTCAAGCAGTGGTACCTCTATCCCATCACGATCATCTTCCTCTTCAATAGCTTCTTTTGATGGAAGGCCATCCTCTATCGTAATGAATTTGTGAAGTATGCAACATGCTAAAACAATATAGGATTGTGTCATGATATCATAAGATGTTGTATGTCTTAAGATTGGAAAACGCTTCTTCAGAATACCAAATGTACATTCTATTGCATTTCTAAGAGAGGAGTGTCGATGGTTGAACAACTCATGTGCAGAGTTTATTGGGTTTTCTCTTGACCACTCTTTCAAGTGGTAGCGTGTACACCGATAAGGAGTGAGAAATCTAGGTGCATTTGGATATCCAAAATCCACGAGATAATATTTTCCTACATAAAGAAAGTATATTGTTAATACTGGAATCATTTAGCATAACCTTGAGTATATTAAAATGTGATTTGGCTTACTAGGGGGAACTACAAGTGGATCTGATCTGGATAGAGCTAAGGCTAGAATATGGCTATCTGCAGTAGAGCCTTCCCAACCAGCAAGGCAATACTGAAACTTACAATCAAAGGAGTAGACACCCATAACATTTTGTGATAGGTTCCCTTTTCTATCATGATATTTACCCTGTATGTCTACATTGACTCGCACTGGAATATGGGTTCTGTCGATGGCTCCAATGCAATCCTGTAGGATATGATACACTAATCAAATGTATGCTCAAGTAATAATAAGATAAGGACAACATTCTAGACAATAAACTTGTAACAATGTGTGATTTACCTTGAAGAATGGTTCAAAACGATCCTTCCCACTAATTTCAGGAGGAGTGCCTAGACCAGGTGGTATGAAGTAATCTTTGTGAAGGGCTAAGATAGCCATCAAAACCTTGTGGAAGTACCGACTGACTGTCTCTCCTGAGTGCCCAAAGTTATGGGCAATCTTGCGGTTCCTTAGATTGTGCCCAAGGGCGTGGAGGAACATCACTAGTTGTTCCTCTAACTTCAAGTGGATCGTATCTCTCAAGCTTCCTTTCAGCCTCAGAATATGAGCTAGAGAAAAGAAGGCTGCCCTGCACATCTAAATCTGATCATGACAATCCACCTCATTCGAATGAATAATGTCTCTACAAAAGGAATTTCCTTTTCTTATTCGTTTACCCATTTGACTACCTTCTCGAGCTACCAGTACTTTGGCTATGCCAATAAAAGTAAAAGGAATTGTGAGAATGTGGGTGTATGTGGTCTTCCTAACTATGCTTCCTTGGACCTCTATACTCTCCATAGGATCCATCAATGACCTGAAAGGTGGACAATTTAAACACTATCAGTTATGAGATATCAACTATCACCTATCGAGATACAACATGATTATTTGCTAGCCTCATTGCATTAAGAAGTCAATTATTTATTCAAATACAACAAGGAATACCAACTACTGAGGATCATAAGCCCATAAAGAACAAATTACAATAATGTGTCATTATACTCCATGTAATCTATCTATACCAATGAAAGCATAATATTGATTCCATTTGTCTATATGTATACACACATGTATGTATATATGTATGTGCACACACATGTATGTATGCATGTACTTACACACACACACACACACACATGTATGCATGTGTGTATGTACACACACACACACACACATGTATGTATGCATGTACGTACGTACACACACATGTATGTATCTATGTATGTACATACACACACATGAATGTATGTATGTATGCATGCATGTATGTACGTACACACACATGTATGCATGTATGTACGTACACACACAAATGTATGCATGTATGTATGTACACACACACACACATGTATGTATGTGTGTACGTACGTACACACACATGTATGTATGTGTGTACGTATGTACACACACATGTATGTAGGTATGTATGTATGCATGTACAAACATGTATACATGTACATACACATGTATGTATGTACACATACACATGTACAAACTATAACCTGAATTTGGGCTTTTATGAATGTGTTTTAATAAACCGTCGGGTTCGCTAAAACTGAGGCTCATCTTTTAGAAGATGAAAAGTAGCATTGTTGGCAATGGGAATAGAGTTTCTTTCTGCATTGATCTATACATAGTTTGAAATCATGGCTTTTATCTATACATAGTTTATGACCTCATAAGTATATTGAATGATTTTGCATGGATCAATACATACTTGATATATCCATAGTTTAGTTGTTCATTTCATTGGCATGATTCACTTTGATTAATGGTATTGCATTGATCTCTCACAACACTATATTGGAACTCATTGGACTGTTTTGCTAAATAGATTTGAACCATGATAAACTATGTATAGATAAAAGCATGATTTCCATGTTTTGCTATTATGATTGGCACTATAATATATACAGGTAATCACATGATCACATACTAGAATTCATTATTCAACACATATTGATTATGTATAGATAAAAACCATAATTGCCATTGATCTATACATAGTTGATCCATACATAGTTTGTGACTTGGCTCTATTTAATGGTATTGCATTCATCTCTCACGGTAGTATACTAGAACTCATTACTGGCAAGAAACTGTTACAAAGTTTACTTGTTCATTTCACTAGTATTGATCTCTCACAACACTATACTGGAAGTCATTAGTGAGCATATATTGACTATTTTGTCAAACAGATTCTAAAGAAACTGTTATAGCATATATTGGACTATTTTGCTAAATAGATTTGAACCATGATAAACTATGTATAGATAAAAGCCATGATTGCCATGTTTTGCTTGATTGGCACTATGATATATACAGGTAATCACATGAGCACATACTGGAATTCATTATTAAGCACATATTGATTATGTATAGATAAAAGCCATAATTGCCATTGATCTATACATAGTTGATCCATACACAGTTTATGACTTGACTCTATTTAATGGTATTGCATTCATCTCTCACAGCAGTATACTAGAACTCATTATTGGCAAGAAATAGTTAGAAATTTTAGTTATTCATTTCACTGATATTGATCTCTCACAGCACTATACTGGAATTTATTAGTGAGCACAAGTTTATGACTTGGCTCTATTTAATGGTATTGCATTCATCTCTCACAACAACATACTAGAACTCATTACTGGCAAGAAACTGTTACAAAGTTTGTTTGTTCATTTCACTGGTATTGATCTCTCACAACACTATAGTGGAATTTATTAGTGAGCACATATTGAATATTTTGCTAAACAGATTTGAAACAAACAGCCAAAAATTGTTACAAAGTTTAATTGTTCATTTCACTGGTGTTGATCTCTCATAGCACTATACTTGAATTTATTAGTGAGCACATATTGACTATTTTAAAAATAGATTTGCAACAAACAACTACCACATATATTGACTAAATTGCTAAGCAGATAGTAGATAGAAATAGAACCATGATAAACTATGTATAGGTCAGCTATGTATAGAGAAAAGCTATTGATATACTTGTAAATTTCATTGCTGAGTACAAAAAATTAAAACTTTAACTATGATATATACAAGTAATCACAGTTAAACATACTGGGACTCATTCCTGAGCATATATTTTAACTAGTTTTCTAAGCAGACCTGCAACATGCAATTATGTTCGAATGAACAAAAAAAATCTAAGAAAATCTAGTATGCAAAGGTGGGTGTGAGAAGAGAACAGTTTAAAGTTGTCACTGCTGTTCAAAGTGGAGAAACCCTAGCCATGGCCACAGAGAAATCGCAGAAAATGCCACGGCCACACGCCACGGCCATAGGAAACCCAACGAACCTAGAAAATGCCACGGCCACAACAAACCCACAAACCCAGCAAATGACCATAGCCCAACAAATGCCACACCACAACCCAACAAACACAACAAACTAGAAACCCTTGCCTTCGCACAACAGAGCATGAAAACAACACAACTGTCATCTTCCAAAAAACTCAATTTGTTCTTCTAAAAACCTAAGGTGGATTCGACGGACCCAACGATTTATTCAAACGCATTCATAAAAACCCAAAACTTGGTTTTCATTTCAACTTCCACCTATTTCCTGGAAGAAGTTTCTTCCAATTTTTGAGCAAAATTGGTAGACGAAACCCGAAACTGGGTTATGCGTTTGATGAACCAAACACCACTGTTTTCCTCCATAACTTGGTTTTGGCACTAAAAACCCTATTCCACGCCCGGTCTTCCCATAACCAAACGGGGCCTAAAAGCCATTTGTCAATTCTAACTTCATACTTGTCACATAAATAATGAAACTTAAAAGACTCGAGATGAAAGGATTGCATACAAATAATATTGTTAATTATATCTAGATGCATATCAATTTTATGAAATGAGCCAAAAGAGTTGTCACAAAAGTTGAGATCGGGTAATCGAGTCTAGGCTTTACACCATTTTCGAGAAATCACAGAGAAGTGAACTATTTCATTTTGAGGGACTTTGGTTAGAATCTAAGAACACACTAGTTCACATGGAAGTTTCGCAAGATTCATTTTACTTTTACCCATCTCTTTTCCTCTTCCAAATTTTTGATTGCAGTGGCAAAAAAGATATTTAGAGCTAGAAATATACAATCAATTTCTGTCACGGGCACAATCAATTTCTATGTTTTCAATATAAAAAAGAAAGGAAACGTGTGCTACAAGTAACAACTCCATAATCATCATGCCTTTCTAGCTCATTCACACGTGCATGTTTATGTTGCCATGTGTGTGGCATATGGCGACACACTTAGGGCCCGTTTGACTGTGGGAATAGGAATAGGGGAATAGGAATACATATTCTAGAATTGAAAATGGGGCTACGTATTCATGTTTTTAGTTTGGTTTAGCCAATATTTGATGGAAATCTGTGGACCCCAAAATTTATGTATTCTAAAATAAATAAAAGTGGAATAGGAATACATATTCCAATAACACCTATTTGGGTGGAATTGTAAAACCCCATTTTTGGGCCAAAATTAGAATACGTATTCCTATTTTACTTTGTATTCCAATTCCATTTTGGTGCATCCAAATGAGGAATTCAAAGTTTTAAGAATTTACATATGCCTATTCCGCTTGTATTCTCGTTGCCAAACAGGCCCTTAGCGATAATATTAAATATGGGAGTTGAGTAAAAAAGGGGGATGTGTTTATCAGTTTCGATAGCTTGGAGTACACTATAGATCTACCATAACAAAGGAGGTAGGATTACCAAAGGCTCTTCTAAATGCATTAAAGATGTATGTTAAGAGTTTTGTTGATTTTATTAGTCTTAAATCTTGATATGTTCAAATAAATTCACTAAAGATACTTCTTCACATTAAATTAGATCTTTAAATATATTAAAATAAATTATTATAAAAATACAATATTTATATAATGTTTACATATTCCTAATAGTTATAGTGTTCATATATAATATTTTCATGATAACAATGATATTTTAAAAACATAAATCTATTACTCACCGACTATTAAATAAGAGTGAGTCACATTTCAATTGAAAAATATATACTATTTTTTAAGTTAAGTTTTACTTTGGTTAGATTTGAAAAAAAAAAAATTTCTTATATTTAATTTTATATTTTCAAGGTATTTTTTAAATTTAAAATTATTCAAGAATTAGTTGGATGCATTTTATTTAGAAATGATATAATTAATTTTTTTAAATGACTTTTTTGAAATTTAAAATCTATTTTTTAATTTGTTATATTACAATTCTAAAAAGATACAACTTAATAATTTAATTCAATTATTGTAAAATGTAATCATATTATTTCTTCTCAAAATATGTCTTTGTATTTTATGTATTCTAATATTTTTAAATTATCAAATACTTACAACAATCTCTCAAATTTTTTTGGAATACTCTTACATTCTTTAATTTATCTTAAATGTCTAACCCTCATTTTCTAACTAAATTGTTTCGATATTTTCTTATATACTTCATTTACTTTTTTAAACATAGTTTCAGGTATATGAATAAGGATTAGAATATTCTTGTGACCTATATTAGGTTGAAGAAGTAGTTGATTTTGTTTGACTAAATCTTGGCTTTGGTTGACTTGATCTTGCTCATAATTGTCATCCTTGAAATCTATTGCCAGACTATGATCAAACTTCATACAAATTATTATAAAGATTATAGATAGTTATCTTTTTACTAAACTATAGGCAGGACTCTAGCTCTATCAGAGCTCTTGTTACAATAATATCTATGAAGTTGAAGGCCTTCGTATACGAGTGTTGAAATGAGGTCCCTTTCTCACTCAAGCAAGATTCCTAATAGAAGTGCGCGACGAATTCAATCCTGTACTGAAAACCTAGCGACGGATAAAACTCATGATATGAATTTATATTCTAAAGGAAGCATCTTGGAGCGATCAGTATTATCTTATCCCAACAATACTTTCCATATCACGATTGGATCGTGAAAGACTAATTTCAACGCGGTCTACAAGTCGTGGCGCGCATGGATTGGATTCTCGGTTCGAGCCATATCATCTGCATTTACATTGAACCTCACTCATTTTCTCTCCTGCTCTCACACTCCGATTTGATAAGCCAGCTTTCATTTCACTGGACTCCACCCCAAATTTAGACGGCTGTGTTATTATTATCATTATTTAATACGCAACATGTGAGAAAACAATATTTTCCTGTTCAGCCTCTTTTAACATAATGTAAACGGGGGTATGTTCTCTTATAGTGTACAGAATCGCAGGAAAATTCTGGCATATTCGAAGGAAAACCCAACGCGAAGAATGTCAGTTGAGGCAAAAGCAGCCGATTCGCACAGTGACAGTTACATTATCATGTCGGAGAAGAAATCGCCATGAAAATGCGTTGAAAACAACCGCCATTCATTTCCTCGACCTCTTGAAACGGCTGTGTTCTGCTAATCCCAACAAACCAACTCATCAATCACGCGTTCCAGTCTAGTCTATGTACAATAATGTATGTAATCATTCCTTCTCTTTGTGGAAGAATCCCGTTGCTTCCGCTAAGAAATAAAAAAATCAACAAAGACTCCCTTCCTCCTTCCATGTGTTCTTCACTTTTGTCTGCCACATAACTTTCCTAGGCCTCGATATGAATTTATTTATTTTGAAATTTTTGTAGCTAGACACGTGTCTTGTTGGAGCTCCAGGAGAAGTTGTGTGTTTACACAGATGATTACTGTATTTTTTCCCTTATAAATTGAGAGGGGAGCATTCTTTTTTCTCATCAAATTAATCGATATATACGTTAATCCTTTGCATTTGTGTCTGTAAGAAAATACTCTTTACATCATTTTTTTGAAACATCTGGCTGGTCTTTATTGGAGTGGCGTAGAAGATGGGTGCCATGGCTATTATAGAAAGCTTGAAGGAGGCAGCAGCAACTATTCGCCGGCCCAAGAAGATTAAGCAATTTCAGGTATCCCATTTTTCCTTATACCAAAGATTTCCCTAAGCAAACGAAGTGGGCATATTAATTAATTTAAGCTCTCACGTTATGCAATTGCAGACGGTTGAGTTGAGAGTTCGTATGGACTGCGAGGGGTGCGAAAGAAAAGTGAGGAAGGCACTTGAAAATATGAAAGGTGAGGCGGTGGGTTTCATAAAAAGTTTTTCACTGAAATCTGATCCTTGCACGGGAGTGAGTGTGTGAGTATTAGTATTAACGTGATTTGAGTGCAAACGTAGGCCTAACATCGTTGGAAGTGGATAGAAAGCAATACAAAGTGACAGTAACGGGGTACGTTGATCCGAACAAGGTGTTGAAGAGAGTCCGAAGAAAAACGGGGAAAAAGGCGGAGTTTTGGCCATACAAACCGTACAATCTTGTATCGTCTCCATATGCTGCTGGCTTCTACGATAAAAAGGCCCCCGCTGGTTATGTGAGGAACGCTGACCCCACATTTCCTAACCCCGAGAAACCAGAGGAAAAATACACATCTGTCTTCAGTGACGAAAACCCCAACTCTTGTTCAATCATGTAGACTTTGATGCTCCTCTCTCTTCTCTTCAACTATGTACATAGCAAGTTTTTTATACTATTCACTTCTCCAATTCAATTCATTGTTTTCAATGCACTACTCTGTTTCTGCTCTACCAAAACAGGGGGAAGAGAACAGTTAGTGTAACTGTAGGGATGCTGTATGTTTCTACAAACGAGTATAAATTATTTTGAAGATATGTCATATGGGTTTGTTTGTTTGTAAGAAGCAAAGCCCTATGAAGCAGAGGAATAGTGAGAAGAAAAGAGAGATGGAAGTGGCAAGCTTGATAAAGCCCAATGTCTTTTGTTGCGCTAGAGCTTTCTATTGTATCTGAAAAATTGCAGATTTTCCGCAATTTTATGGAAATTTCCTCAGCTCTGTGATTGTTGGGAACGTTCTGTAATAACAGGTTCTGTTATACTTTGTAATGAAAGAGTGAAGACATTTTCCTCTTTCAGATTAGTTGAGATTAGTAGGATTTGCAATTAGGTTTGGAATGGTTATGTTGGAGACTGTGTGAAGACACGACGTTTTCTTTTGTAGGAAGATAAGAACAAAAGTTGTCCGTCTAGTGGAGCCCTGCTAAAGAGAAATACTTTTATTATTTGCTAAGAGGTAATTCTTTACTGAAGGGAAATGGCTATCTAGTTGCATCAAAACATAGTTTTCTTTTATAGGAAGATAAGAACAAAACTTGCCTGTCTAGTAAGAGCCCTGTTAAAGGGAAATACTTTTATTATTTACTAAAAGGTAATTCTTTATTGAAGGGAAATGGTTATCTAGTTGCATCAAACCAATTTGAAGGGAAATGACTATCTAGTGGCATCAAAACATAAGTTGTGGTATATTCCAAACAATTAAATAGTAAGTATTTGTCATATTTGAATCTTTTAAAATAATTAAATGTTTGTTGTGTATTTAGTTATTTATAATTTATATACGATTCATAATAGAAATATGTTTTACATGTTTATTATATTTATTATTTATTTTATTTGAATATAAATTACTTTAAAAGAAATCAAATCTTACATTTTTTTAATTTTCAATATTAAATTGTAATTGTATGTGTATGTATATGTGCATGTGCATGTGCATGTATGTATATAAGGATGTTGATAGACATAGTCTTAAGCTGGCACCAATATCTATATGAGGTCATTAAATTTAGTAGTGCAAACAAAAAAAAGTGATTCATATTTCAAATAGGATTAGACCTCATTGAAAGAAGAAGGAAAGGAAGAAGTTGAAACAATATTTTACATGTGACTAACATGCACTTGTGTGGAAGAAATACAAATGACAATTAAAGATCAACTGTAAGAGTTTCTGGATTTGAATTATATATATATATATATATATATATATATATATATATATATATGTATGTATGTATGTATGTATGTATGTATGTATGTATGTATGTACACACATCTATATGTGTGTGTGTGTGTGTGTGTGTGTGTGTGTGTGTGTGTGTGTGTGTGTGTGTGTTCTTTTCAACAATTTTGTATTTATGCATAGGGAGACAAAAAGAAAATATGGCATTTTGTTTGCTCCCTAGAGCCACAACTTTGATTCATATGTTTTTATTTGACTCTAAAACCTAATCCAAAATCTAACTTTAATTGTACTTTTATCTAAACCCATAACCCTATTGATAATTCTAAGCCTTATACTAAACATACCCCAAACTCTAACCATTATCATGATGTATACCCTAAAACTCTAACCATAATTTCACACCCAAACCTAAACCCTAACACTATGACAAATCTAAATACTCACTTCATCCCTATCCATGATGTGAATTTTAATTTCAACCACAATCTTTACCCTAAATGGTAATTATATCTATAATTATAGATCTAAACTTATTTATAAGCTAAACCCTATCCTAAACATAATAAGAACATTCAATAATTTAAAACATAACTGGTGTAGGAGAACCTATAAAAAATCCACAACAAGATGCACTAGGAGAATATAAGATATTTATTTATTTATTAAGATCTTTTAAATGTATTTAAAATCAATTTGAGTTAATATGTAAGGCTAAATAAAGCTTTTCAAAAAATAGCATCAAAGTTGCATAGTGAGATCATAAATGGATCCATATGGTCAAATTATGCAAATAAGCCCATGGCAGGGTAATAATGTTCTAAAATGACATATATAGTCTACTTTGATATGTTTTTGATAAAAGAGGTAGGGTAAGGGCCCTTAACCCATAGAACCATCATAGAGAGTAAGTACTCCCCTGGGCTATTACAACCAAACATTAGGCTAAAGCATCATAAACCATCCATGTAACCTATACCTTACAGAAAATTTATCAAAAATAGATAACAACAACACTACTCAAACATCACTATGATTCTTCATAGAATAAAAAAAGAGAGTATTGTTCAGGAAAATCATAGAACTAAGCCTAATTTAAGAAAGTTAAATTGAAATCAAACCAAAAAATATGTCTCCTAATGTTAAGCCAACAAAGACCATTGTTGTAACAATTATCAAACTTAAACATAAAAACATTTAGACTATTCTAAAAGACATAAATATCTTTGTAGCCAAAGATAGCCATAATGCGTAGAAACCAAAAAGCAACATAACTATCAAGCCTACTTGATAGCATTCCAATCCTTCTCTAGTTGGTAGAGCTCATTCTGCCAATTGGTGATGTCTCTAGCTCCCTGCTTTTCCTCCTTTTTTCCTATACTTGCTTCCCTTACATTTTTCATCTTGCTCCTATCGGTGACAAATCCAAGAACAATTCTTTCCTGCATCTCACGTTGAATTTTGTAAAATGTAGAAGCCATGACTCCCAACTTGATGTTAGTGATAACCTCGTTGAACATTTTGTCTAGGAAGTCAAAATCTCTTTGTGTATTATCCAATTAGTTGATTGAACTAGATTCCATCTCCTTTATCCTTTCCTGTAGAGAATCCATTTCAGTCTTCCCTTATCCTGCTCTTCCACAATGTTATTTTGACTCCCCTATTTCTGGGTCTCATCCTTGGTGGGAATCTTCTAGCTATGATTAACCATGCCCAAGTCCACCTCAATTTGTGCCTCCTATTCCTCCATTTCTATCTTCCTCCTCCTCGTCATAACTCTTGTCCTATCCTTTTGCATACTCCTCATCCTCTATGTCAATGTCCTCACTATCATCCAATAATTTTAAGCTTCCAAGTACTTAAATTTCTCTTCTTTAATTTTTATATCCTTCATGTCCTCCCTCATACTCATTTCTTTCTTCATATAGAGGCATTTTGACCTCTCATCTATAGAGTTAGACTCTTAGTTTTTCCCCATAGACTTATTATTTTCATCTTTGCTGATCTCTTCCTTAGACCCCAATTTATGGTATCAGAACAAAATATCAAAATTTTGTTGTTGAATTTCTTGTTTTTCAAATCAAAACCAAATAACACAATTTTATTGTATAATGTTCTAGCCAATGGGGAGAAGAAAACAAAAAACAAAAAATAAAAATAATCCAAATCCATCATCACTAATTTTGATGTGCCATATTAAAGTAACCGATAATAATACCCAAGATCCACCCAACTTCTTAAGGAAATAATCAAAGCTACCTTCAAGTTTTCATGTTCCCTATTATCTCACTTAGGATTGACTAGGGAAAGATACCTTTTAGTCCAACATGCATGAATTTGAATTAACTTTAAGGTTTCAATACATTTTTGAGTTTGTTAGCCATCTCGAAGCATGAATTAAGTAAAAATCAATCATATCTACAACTATAAAATAATTTTGGTCCTCATACCACATGCGTAGGTATTGGCAGTTTCTGATATCCAATATTTCAAAGATCCCTCAATTTTATAGAAGAATTCTCTTGATGCCAAAGTAGGGTGGATCTTTATAAGAACATTATGTCACATTGGTTTCTTGGTCACATAATTTGTATATCCATTTCAATCCTAAGTTTCTTTTTCTCCTTGAAGTTTTTTTTGGAATTTTGCATTTAAAGGGATTCTATTATTAATTTTTAGCACAATGTGTGGTTGTGCTAAAAACATATAAATTTTAGATTTTGATTAGAGGAAAATCATGTTAGATAACTAAGAGGGAGATGGGGTCAATCAACTATCTCCAATTATCCCACAAGCCTTAAAAAATATTCAGGAGTAGTTCAACTTTATATACTTTTTAATCTCAAGCTTGACAACCACATTCAACATTTCATGTTTCACTTATAAACATTTTACTTTAGATTGTTATCTCATTATTTATGACTGTACCAAGCATCAGAGTAACTATTTAGTTTATATCGAGTTGTAACGTGAAACATACAACATGAAATAAACTTTGCAACATATAAGCAATCACATAATTGAAAACATAATTTTAATGTGGAAATCCTCTAAAGGGAAAAACCACCTGGGACTAGAAACTCAAATAATTCACTCTTCTAAAGTGAGCTCTGATATGAGCCAACCTTGTAAAAGGTTTACATACAATTTTTTAATGTGACCTGGTTAGAGGATTTTAATCCAGATTGACCATAAAGATATTAAAGAGGTCACAAAGAATATCAAAAGCATTCAGTAGGAGCTATAAGAAAAGGTGGAAGAATTAGCCTAGCTTTTTCTACCTTATTGTTGTCTCTTTTTGGTTTATTGCTCTAGTTAGGTTTTTTTCAATGTTGTTGGTTTTGGTGTTGACTTTTTCTAGGTTTTGTTGGTTGTGGTTGTTGGTGTGTTTGCTAGTTAGAACACTATATCATTTTGAGACTTTAATTGTTACATCTTTCTATAAAATAAATGGTGTTTCGTGTCCACTATAAAAAAACTTGTTTTAGCCTTAATAAAAAACATTGCAACCTAGTTGTATCATAGAGGTCATGTTAAACAAGTAACAAATCCAATATTATTATATGAATATTTTTAGGAGCCATTGAAAATAATCAAAGGAACAATATCATATTTATGAAGAGAAAAGTACTTATTTTAAGTTTAATGTTTAAAACTTTTTGCATAAGATTAAGGATTAAAAAGGTACCAATCTTCATACTATGAACTATTTCTATATCCAACGACTTAGCAATCAATTTTTATCAAAGCTAGTTATTTCTATTTAATTTTTAAAAATTCTTTGGGCCCCTTTTTCTTGATGACAAATGAGTCACTTTCTCTTTTACTTTTGTTGGGATTTGTAGTGATATAAATGGCCTTTGTTATGATAGAGTTTGAATGTTGTGAAATTTGCAAGGGAGAACCAATTGTCATGCATGATTGAGAGTCATCCTACAATGTAAGCCATATTTTTCACATCACAAAAGTTGAGACTACTAATCATATATCCTATGTATAACTATATAAATAGGTTTCATATGTAGAATATGTTTTTATCATAAATTTTGGTGGGCTTTTGATGATCTATGTTGATGTATTATTCCTTTCTTCACCTTAAGTGAGGGACTTGTGTTTCATCCTTTGTCAATATTATCAATTTTAATGTGAAATTGATTGTTTGACTGATTTTTAGAAATTTGAGTTTACATAGTTGATGTTATGTACAATGAAAAAATCATTTTACACATGACCATTGATTGTTTTATATATTAAAATGTAGCCAAAATGGGGGTTGTCCCAAAACAACAAAAACAAATGAAAATTAGCTAAGAGTCAATACCATTAAATTAACCATCCCCATTCCTTAATATCAAAATCCCCTAAATTAAGATGTTTCTAATTTTACTACTACTACTACTAACAACAATAATGTCTTCATTATACATATAACTAGCCCAAAAATAGTTACTGGGCATAAAACCAATCCATAAAGTATCAACGTAAACAACCTTCTTCTAATTTTACTACTACTACTACTAACAACAATAATGTCTTCATTATACATATAACTAGCCCAAAAATAGTTACTGGGCATAAAACCAATCCATAAAGTATCAACATAAACAACCTTCAGGGCTAAATGACTGCTAACTAACCAAAAAAAAAACCCAAAAAGAGGCACACTGAAAAGGAGCTAACTCTCCTTGCTTTGGTTAGGGGGTTCTCTAAGAGCAGCCCCAACTAGTTTCCTGCCAGAAATCCATATAGAGACTTAGTAGTCTTTGTGTCATTTTCATCAGTAGTTCCCTCCTTGCCAGCTTGTAGAAGGTGAAGGGTAGTCGCAATGGAATGTATGAACCTTGATAATTAATTGTTGATATCTCTTTGGACTGCTCAATGTTATGTGAAATTGATTGCTTGATTGCTCTTTGGACATTTGACAAACATTTTTTCCCTATGTACTTGGGTCTCGCAATATAGATAATGTTTCTTTGTGATTTAATAATGAAGTGATATTTTCTTGTTAAAACTATTCAAATGTATATTATTATAAAGTATTTGATAGATTGAGTTGTTCCTAAATCCAAAATTCCATGTATGATTTTTCTTTTGAACAATTTTTAATTTCTTAAATCTCATATTCTCATATGTGCTTGTTCATGTGATCTAAAGCACTAATATTTGATTACTTCTTCTGCAAGATGACAACACATTTAAATTTGAGTATCTCAAAAATATTATTCTATTGAACACTTATCCTTCATACATACAATCATTGAGCTAGCAAAGTCCATCAAGCACTAATTTTGTTTGTATCTATAAAACCTATTTCATCTTTGAAGACCTAGTGAATGTAACCCGAAAACTTCATTTGTTCCCCCCTGCTATATCTAATTATTGATTTTTTATCCTTTATTACCATATCCCTTTGTTTTAACTCACCAAGGCTATACTAAATAATCCAAAATATTAGTAAATAGTGGCATAAGGAAATGATCTTCCTCTATATTTATTTACATTTTATTTATACATTGGCATGAAGGTCAATTAAATGAGAAAAAATAATGTAACAAATTACACACTCATTTGATAGAGTACATAAATTTGATCTCATGTCTATATCATATGTAAAAAATCATGATATATTCATTATATCATTATATAATCCACAATAGTTAGTCTCATAAAGCATCTCTATGCCTTATACAATATATTGCTTAGTTACCCTCTTAATTACATATCACATATTAGTGGAATCATTAGATGCCACATATTAGTTTGAGAGCTCATATAAATTTTAAATTTTAGAGATTTACCCATGTTTCCAAAAGTTCTATTCATTTAATTTTATTTTCAAAATGAAAAAATACAATTTTCTTCATCTTCTATTGGTCAGTGAGGAAAATGGAAATGAAAAAATGCATTGATATTAAAAAATAAATCAAATTTACCATCAACCTTTCCCTCCACTCATTGTTGCATCATTTAATACTATAATTAATATCATTAATTATTATTAAATCAATGCAATGGTCTTCCTACCATGATAAAGTTTATTTCTTTGTACAATGCTACATTTTTACATTAAATATAGAGATTTCTGCAGAGAGAATGGATAAACTATTGCAGACAAGAGTTAGAAATCTCAACCTATGTTGGCATTTGCAGTGAGCTAAAATCATCATCAATTTCTTGTAGAAAATGGATTGGCTTAAATTTTAGCAAGGTAATTTAGGGTTGTTTTCTTCTTGTTGTAATTTGGGGGAAAAATGTTTCATCATACTTTATTCATGGGGAAATTGGGGAAATTGTTTGATGTTGCCTACGTTACAACAAATGCTCCTTGTTACTTTGGTTTCAAAATCATTTAAAAAATATTCTTTAAGCTAATCAAATTAATTTTCTAAATAAATATATGTTTACGAAACTAGTTTTGTATGCAGAGAAGCTAAGAGTATTTATTACCCAAAGCTTGTAAAGTTTTTGGGCAAGGCATTTTTATGGTTTAGAGGTTCTTAAGAGCTTGAACGGATTTTATATTTAGGAAGAATGTTGTTCGCAAGCATGGTGACATCAGCTACTCATAGCACAATGGAGCAAATATTGTAGTCTTTGAACAAGAAATAAGATTTATTTATCAAAAAAAATCATAGCTACCTGGTTTGAATCATATGTAGATTAGAATCACAAGGACTTCAATTGAGAAGCATTTGCCATAATTTTTGCATGGCAGTTGATTGGAATGAAAACTACAGTACATAAGCATAAGAAATAACACATTCAATGCATCAAACAAAACATTCAAGGTAGAAATCAAGGGTCTATATTCAAAAGCCCCAATGCCCCACTTTCAAATAGGACTAAGCCTAGAACTCATTTCTACAATTAAAAAATTCAACCCAAAACCAAAGCAAGTTTATTTTTAAATTTATGACATTTCAGAGATCATTAAAACATTGATTTTCCAGAATCACAAATGGTATAGACTAAAAACTTTGAATTTATTAGCCTCATTGCCGTCAATATTATTGTTGCATGCTATAGCCATATTATTTTCCTATTTGCATATTTTAAGAGTTATAATTGTTGCATGTTTTAAGAATAGTCAACATGTCACATAGCTTTTGAAGACTTTTGTCTAGCACGATAAACACACATTTTCATTAATTAGACTTAAGTTATGAAGACACTTGATTATCTCACCTATGCATTTAGGATAAAATGGTTTTGAATTTGAATTGTAGAATCTATTATACTATATTTTAATTATTATTATTATTAATTAAAATGATAATTAATAATTATGTTTTTAATATATTTTAATATTTATAATAATTTATTTAAGATACTTTATTTTTTAAAGTTTAAATTTTAATATATTTATTTCAAAGTGAATAGTAGAAAATAAATATTTATTTCAAAGTAAATATGAAAAAAATATTTTTGTTTCAAATTAAGTAGTAAGAAAAATCTCTTCAAAGTGTTTGAACTTTGAATTTTTCAATATTTTAAAAACTCATTATTGGTAGATTGTTTCTACTTAATATTAGATACGTTTAAATTTAAACATTATGTGACAATGCATTCTTTGAAGAATTCTTTCATAAGAATTTTTTAAAACTTTCCACATGTTTATTAAATATTTTAAACAAATATATTATAATACGATAGCATTCATTTTTCACAAAAACAACCATTTATTAAAAATTCTAAATAATAATGTTATCAATCTTAAATGAGCAAAATCTACAGGAACAACATAGACCAATGCAAGTTCCATGTCTTTATACTGCACTCAACTCTTACTTCAAAACCCACCATACTAAAAGACAGGAAATTTGATACTTGCGCCCTTGTCTACATTGTTTCTCACTCATTCTTCTATATAATTACTTCACCACTTCATTACATCTTACGTATCATCTATGCAATACATGTATGATTTAGTAGTCCCTCTTGATATACGTCATATATGTGCTATACTTATGGTGACTTTTCCATATATTACATTATGTTTTTCACGATGAATCACTGTTAGAGCCCATTCGATTGATAATGCATCAGTCTGCTAATGTCATCTACACTTCAAACGCATCCCACTATTCGCAAAAAACTTTGTTTCCTCACATAATGTTCTTTTAATTCTACCGTCTACCGACAAACTCACTTAAAAAGGACCGGTAAGTACCGGAACTTGAAACGATAAAGATGAACCGGCTCAACTTCAAAGAACACGCGTGCTTTCTATAAGCTTTCCACAAATGCCGAAAGTTTGGACTAAATGCACCGACATTATCTTTTTCCATTGGAACAATTCGCAATCACGATTAGACCGTTGATTGCAAATTTAAACGCTTTATAAGAGGTGGCGTCTGTTGGTTGGATCCTCGATTCGACCCATATCATCCGGTTTATCCAACATTTAACTTCGCCCATTTCTTCTCTGCCTGCCACGCTTACAAACGGACAAAATGGAGATACAAGTGACAGACTGCAACTCCTGTCAAATTTTCTTCTCCTTTGAGGTTTCCAAGCGTACGCGTTTCCATAAAGAGGCAAAGCTTACGAGAGGAGCACGTGCACTTCTGATGAATGTCCGTTGAGAAAAAGCAATTCTCTTTCACCTTTTCGGTTGAACGCCTACATTTGCATTCTGCATTTCGGAGAAGCAATTTCATGTAGAACGACCGCTATTCATTTATCCTGAATTTTGAAACGGTTATTCTCTGCCATTCCCAACAAACCAATCAAGGTCTTCATCTAAAATAATATATGTTTTGACAACCCTAAACTATGGCCCATCCCTCCCCTTGGGCCCCACTGTTACTTCACCGAAGAAGCAAACCAAGATTACCTTCACCCTTCTCCACGCATTTTCTCTTCTGCTGCCACGTTGCTTTTTGAAGGCTTTCACCTGATTTTAAGACTTCCGAATGCAGACACGTGTCCTCGTAGCTTCAACATGAATAATTTGTTTATTTAGATCTCTCCACCCATCGTCTTCCTTATAAATTGAGAGCGAAGCATCCGTTTTTCTTCATCAATCGAATCGATCTTTTTAACAATCCTTTCTACTTGTGTCTCCAAGACGATCTATTCTTTACATTTTGTTTTGAAACATTTGAGCTCGCTCTTTATTTAACGCCGAAGAAGATGGGTGCCATGGCTCTGATAGAAAGCATGATGGAGGCAGCAACTATTCGCCGGCCAAAGAAGATTAAGCAGTTTCAGGTATCCCCATTTTCTCTTCTTTTCTCATCATGATATACATCAGATCTCATGAAGCAAAGGGCGCGGTTTGTTAATTAATCATTCATGTTATGCAATTGCAGACGGTCGAGTTGAGAGTTCGTATGGATTGCGAGGGGTGCGAGAGAAAAGTGAGGAAATCGCTTGAAAATATGAAAGGTGAGATCTTGTGAACATTTTCCATTCAAATCTGTTTCGGAAATTGGTAGTGGGAGTCATGAGTATCAATTAACATGATACGAGTGCAAATATTGCAGGCGTGAGATCGTTGGAGGTGGATAGAAAGCAATTTAAAGTGACGGTGACTGGTTACGTGGAGGCGAGCAAGGTGTTGAGGAGGGTGAAAAGGAGGACTGGGAAAAATGCGGAGTTTTGGCCATACAAGCCGTACAGTCTGGTGTACTACCCATATGCTGCTCAGGTCTATGATAAAAAGGCCCCCGCCGGTTATGTGAGGAACGTGGACCCCACCTTCCCAAATCCTCAGCAGACTGACGAAAGATACACATCTCTCTTCAGCGACGACAATCCAGAAGCCTGTTCAATTATGTAGACTTTCACGCTCTTCTCTGCTCTCTTGTTTTGTCAACTTTTGTGTATATAATTACTGTTGTAAATATCTCGGATTCATTTCATTCTTTTCAATTCGCCACACTGTTTCTGCTCTACTTACGGTAACAGGGGAGAGAGCAGTTAGTGTAGGGATGATGTACACACTTATACATAATTTTTAAAAAAAAAAGTGGGATCGTTCTGTTTAAGGGAAAGCTATAAAGTATAGTTCTGCAGTTGGTGTACATGCGCTATTTGGTTATGATGAAGTAAATAGTTCATTGGGAATTAGTGAGATGGGTTTCCTCCTTGCGGAGAAGCTAAGCCCTGAGAAAAGAGAGACGGAAGTGGCAAGTGATGTCTTTCGCAACATGTACAGTTGTGAAATTTTGTAGATTTCAGACAATTTTATCGAGAAATTTTCTCTCGTATGTAATAATTTTTATTATTGGTTAGCAAAAGATTCTGCTCGACTTTGTAGTCGAGGAATGGTTTTTCAATTGTATAAGAGACTCTCAGCTTTGGAAAGATTCTGCAAAGGCACGATCTTTTCCTTCATAAGACAATAGAAAATACTTATTGACGACTGGGGCATCTACATGTCAGATAATAATGTTTTATTATTATTTATTATTTACTAAATAGTAACTCGATTATGGAAGGCTTAGAAAAAGAATTTACGTGGTAAATTTTAATCTATTTGACTCTTTCATAATAGAATGTTATTGTTTAATTTGAAATGGTGTTTTTCCTTTTAAATAAGGTAATTTATTATTTCATCATTATTATTTTGTTAAGATTAAATATTATTATGTAAGTTTGAGTGAAGTAGAACTAAGGAATACTTAGAAATAAGAGGTTCACAATTTACTATTGTATTGTAGGCTCTTGCTTACTTTATAAATGGTATTTTAATAAATGTAATGTTTATATATTTATGATATCTTTTGGTTAAATATAAATAAGTTAAAAATTAAGAATTTTGTATCCTTCAAATTCTAACATCGTATTCTATTCTAGAGTACCTAATAGTGTGTCTAGCAACACCCATCACTAGTATCAAATCACACAAGCAGTTGTTGAAGCACAGTCCATTTTGGACATAGGATAGATGAGATAGAAAAGACTTAAGCAAATGTAGATGTAAAAGACAGTACCTTAAAGGCAAGAAGCGACCTAGTCTAATTTCTCGGTCAAGACCTTGCAACAAAGTCATAACTAAGGATAGCAATAGGACTTACTTTGTTCATTATAA
Source organism: Cupressus sempervirens (assembly GCA_028749045.1). NCBI lineage: Eukaryota > Viridiplantae > Streptophyta > Pinopsida > Cupressales > Cupressaceae > Cupressus > Cupressus sempervirens. The sequence continues at coordinate 219,275,916 of CM053787.1, forward strand.
CATGTTGTAGATTGTAAATTTTGAACAAGAATAAACAATATGATAGAAATCTTAAATTTGTATTGTTACACATTTTGCTCTAAATTAGCTCATAATAAACTAAACTTTTGGTGAACATTGGCATGATTCTATTCAACAATGAATGTGAAAGGATCGGAGACAAATCCAAAATGGGGAGATTACTAGATGTCGACATTTCCTTTAAAGTGGGATCTCTCTTAATTACATGCAAACTTGATTTATGTACTCCTCTTCCTAGTGGATGTCATCAACACTTGACTCTGAAGAATTAAACAGAGTAATTTAAAATAGTTGTGGTTGAAAAGGGATATATTCCATTAATTTCTACATGTAAAATTGGCTTCATAGAGCACAAAAATCAAGGAAAATATTTTCATTGTTATATGAAATATTAGAGCTCTAAGTTGAGATGATGCATGAAATTTTTTGGCTTCAATTAAAAGAGAATTCAAAAGATGTGAAGTAATTAGATAAGTTACATCTTATTTTCTTGACATAAAACCTTATTTTCCTTTGTAATCTATATGATAGCCTTGGCAAAAGTTATGGAGATTTTTAAAATGAATGATTCTTTAATGAAACATGGCTTCTATTTATCTTTGGATTTAATTTGGTGGAATATTACAAACATATCACAATGAATGACTGCCTATTAGTTTTCCATGATATGTGCTTTGTTTGTATAGAAGAGGGGCTCAACAATTTAAGAACTTAAGGAAATATCTTGACATATATGTTACTACTTGGAACCCTAGTTCTATATCCACAAAAATTTAATACATTTTTCCTTTCTCCACTTGATGACTCATGCTCATTGAGCATAGATGAGATCTTCTTTACAAATCCTTCACATGATTATGAAGAGATAGTGAATTGTCTCCAATGATGCACAAAATGCATAGAACATGTCTTTGCAAGAAAGGGAAGAAAATGGAATGTCACTATAGAGCTCCATGGATAGAAAAAAAAGTATTTCTACACTTATACTTGATGATGTTGGGTAGAACAAATATGAACTTTCTAGAAATGATGAAAAGTTAAACATACAAAACCCTAAAATGATTTTGATATTGAGAGCCAACATAAATTGCCAACATGTTGTTTCACAAGAACTTGTTTTAAAATAAATTTCAAAGTATGCATCAAAATAAGAAAGAACATACATGACTTGCTTTGAAATGTTGAACATAATAACAACAATGTGACATGTAGAACAAGTCGCCCTCATAAGATTGAGAGCATTGAAAGGGATTTAGATGATCTTCTCAAGAAAATGGATTTATGTTCATGATAGTTTACTAGTCTTTTCGTTTGTTGGCATGTATTTTTTGCCCAATGGTGTTTTTTCTTGAAATAGGTTTTAAGGTTTTATATTTTAGTTAGTTTGCTCTATTTTTTCTCAATGTTGATGTCCCGTGTTGAGCAATTGTTTTGTTAATTGGGATTTATTGTATATCTTTATGTCATGAGACTATTTAGGGTTTTGTGTACTTTTCAAAACTTGATTTTTCCTTAATCAAAACAAATTTCTCTCATATCGCTATATGAGAGCTTAATTAATTGAAGATGATATCAGAGACCTGGCTCTAGATCCTCTTCATGGAGTGTTGGGAACTACGAAAGCAATATCATTGTATTCCCTTAGGCTGAAAAAATGGACCTTCCACTTATCAAATTGCTTAATATGAAATGTAGGACTCTTGAGGGCAGAATCAATGAGATGGAGGCCAAGAGTAGGTAGAAGGATAGGCTTACAAAATAGCAGGGGAATCAAGAGGTTATTGAAGAGTTGAGAAAGAAAATAGACAAAAAAGAAAGAAGCACTAAGGAGGTGTTTTCTAAATGCAAGAGATTGGTGGACTCTTCGGTGGACTATTTGAATAGGGTTTTGAATGTCACGAAATGAGGCAAGGAGTTCAATTTGGTATTGGACCTGGAGGAACTAGAAAATGATGAGGAATAAAATAGACTTGGTATATGAGCTTGCTCTAATACAACAAAGAAAAAAAAGAGGTAGGCTCAAATTTAACAATGTGACATGAAGAAGTTCATAGAGTAGATTAAAGATATCCAATAGGAGTTGAAGGAAAAAATCCAAGAGTTGTCTTAGGTTGTTTTTTCTTGTTGTGGTCTCTTTAGGTCTTGGTTTCTTTTGGTTGGCTCTTATTTCATTCCTTTTTGTTTTTGGGTTTTGGTGCTGGCTTTATCTAGGTGTAGCTGGCAATTGTAGTGGCTGTATTTATTGGTCAATACATTATTTTGTTTAAGGGATTTAACACTCTTTTTATTTCTGTAAAACAATTGGGTTTTCAGTTCCCCTAGATGAAAAAAATGTTGTAACTTTAATAAAAAACAACTAGCTCTCCTCTCATTTTGAAAATTCATGGCTTAAATTGTTGCCAAATGTGACATAGGAGCATAAGGAACATGTCATATGCTTCAAAAATTATCACTTGTCGTTTGCAATTGACCACTTACATCTCTAAATGTTGGATAAAAGGTTTTCCATTGAATAAATAGAATATCTCATGGGATCCAGGTGCATTAAAGCTACTTGAAAGCCTACATGAAGTGACCTCCTGAAATTGAAACACTAACACTATTGAAATCTGCAACATCTTACTCCTACTCACCAAGCCATAGAAAATGTCAATGAAAAGAAAGAGATGTAAAAGCCATTTTCAATTTGTACCCAAAGTTCTATTCCATTTTAAAGGAGGATTTAGAACAATTTGAAACATTATTGTTGGAGTGAGCTACTACTATACAACCATTTTTCTCATATGGAAAGTTCTAATAGTAGGCTTAACAAGGAATCAATCATTTGCAATTATAAGAAGATGAAAGCAACCAATTATGATGTTTTGCATGTTATTCACAACACCCATGTTGAGATATGTTTAAAGAACTGTCAAAGTGATAATAAAATGGATATGACAAAGTCAATAGATATGAAGGAATAACATTTACTTTCTCAAATGGGCCCCACAAACAATAAAGCCATAGATGATCTTTAATTTCTTGGAAGGAAAGAGTTTGATACCTTTTACAAATGGGATCCTATTCAAGTGCCACAATAGTTGCATGAAATTGCAACACAATATATAAGCATGAAAAAACAGTTGAATGCATATCATCAAATTGTCCACATCCTAACTAAAAATTATTTGAGGAGAAAAAATGGGATCTCAAGATTATTATAGACTATAATGTATGCCCCTCTTCTAAACCATTGTATATGATTATACAAGAATTGAGAGGTAAAGGAAAATCCAACTTGATAGATTGCATAAAACATGCACTCAAAAAAAAATCAGACCATCAAAATAACCCACTGCTAACACTAGCCCTTACAAGAGTTGTAGCATTAAATATCAATGCATCAACAATACATTTAGTGCTTCCTATTAAAGAGATGTAACCTTTGCAAAGCTAGACATTGCCAACATTCCAAGAAGACTTTAAAGATGATCAAATATATTCTCATTGATAAAATGAGTTTCATAGACCCAAAGTTGGTTCTCAAAATAAATAGAAGACTTCGTGAAGTATACCACCACAAGAAACACCAATGCTTTGAATGGTTGTGCCACTAATATTTTGGTTGGAAGATCTTGCACAATTTCCTCCTAAATTATTGACAAGCCTATTTATGCATAATGTTCAACTACTACAATATTGCGAGATTAATTCACAATAATGGTCACATTACAGACATTTTTTTGTTAGGAAGGAGAGTCTACAAGGAAAGCACTATTTCACAATGTGTTGCAAATTATATGAAATGCTGAACCAAAATTGGACGATTGGTTGGTCCTAATGACACACATAGATAACCTCCTCACATTGATGGAGATGAAAAATTTGACAAGTTAATGCATTTGTTTTCACAAATGATTTAGTTAAACTACACTACTAAAAAATGCTAAAAATGTTGAACCACACAATTGCATTGAGCTCTACAAAAAGCACTAGAAATATAGTAGAAAAAGCAGGCATTGAGGATCAACTCGAAAAACATGTGCTACTATGTTAAGGAAAATGTGTCATGCTCACAATAAGCATGTGCACATAAGAAAGACTTTTCGATGGAGCTCTTGGTGAGGTTATTGGAATCACATACACTTCTACTTCAAAACCACCTACTATTCCAATGTACATTGTTCTACATTTCAATAATTATAGTGGCTCATCTTGGAATAAAGAAGATCCTAGGACTCAGAGGCAAATATTGCTCACAATGGCATGGGTTATTACCATACATAGTCCCAAGGCCTAACATTGGATAAATCAACTATTCATATTGGTAGCATGGAAATACATGGGCTAACATTCACTGCAGTGTCCAAAGTCAAATCTTTATATGATCTCCACATCAAAAAAAGTTCCCCTAGAAAAGATAAGCCAAAATGCAAGGGAATTCATACACAATTCACCTACAACAACTCTATCTCTTTACCAAAAAATGGGTGATAGATTCTATACTATACATCTTCAACATTTCCATTTCACATTCACTTTGCCTTATAGAATTCATTTCATCATTAGTATTTCTGCTACTTGATGCATAACATTGATCTTTAACAAATCTTGTTCAGTAGATATCAATTCCCATGAGTACATCTTTTATAGAAAGAAAATAAAATGTGGTAGATCCCAAGAAGTGATGTACACATTTTCCAACAAATGTGTTGGTCCTCTAACACTTTTTTGCAAGAATTGTGGTTGTGTTGATCGTCACCTCTTTCCCTTAAATATTTCATAAACATAAATCTTCCTCTCGAAACATTTTGCACAAAACATTAGGTGCAATCTCCAAAGACTTTTCTCCAAAATTTTTTTATACAAAACAATACATCAAATTTAATTTCGAACAAATTTTTCTTCCTTTCTATTCTTCAAAATCATTGCTACTATATTCCAAATATTTTCTTAAAAGACTTTCAATTTTTCTATTTACTCTTCCCTATGTCTATAACAAGTTTGCAAATACAAGATACTAGTAAAATGAGGCTCGATAATAAATTTAAAGAGGGGAATGGAGCATCCCAGATGACGAAGAAAATAAAACACTTGAACAAATAAGTAAAGATTGGTTATATGCTCCTTGCAATATTGCAAAACAAACTATATCACATAACTGTCTCGAGTGAATGAAGAGTGAGTCTACAAGACAATATCAAGGCTTAAGGAAGAAATACAGTTACAGGCATGCCCCAAGCACACAAGTGTACTGTACTTAACAAAGTTTTCCTACTGTTTATTGATATATTTAATTATATTCTTGCACTCAAATAGAATTGGTGGAAAAAAAAAAAACTTCCCTTTACTATACATACTTGACATATACTACAAAATGCACCACTGACTAAATTTAAAAAAACAAAAACACAATGATTTTTTTTGAAATTAAGTATTTGATCTTTATGATCTCTATATTTTGTGATAGGAAATAACAAAATTTTTGAAAAAAATTCGCTGTATTTTTATAAATCTGAACAAGAATCATGTTTGACTTTTTTGATCTTTAGCACATTTTGTCTAGAGATTAACCAGCACAGGACATATCTAACACCTATCTAACACCGGACATAGCTACCTATCGATATATTACACCTTATTCGATACAATTGCTAGTTAAAACTAATGCGAGAGTTTTGAGTGCTACATCTAGACGTTGGATGACCACAGCGTACGACTCCCAATTCAAATCCGTTACGATTTCAACATAGAGACAGACAAAGCTCGTAATGCGAATATTACTTTCCAGCAGCAGCATCTTTGAGCGATGGGTCAACTCATAATAATAATGAAGGGAAACCAGTGAAGGACACGTGTCCATTCTTAGCTGCTAATTGCAAAGCGAAGTCTGTAAGCTGTGGCGCATCTGAATTGGATTCTCGATTAGAGCCATATAATCATCTGCCATTACACACTTCCACTCATTTTCTCTCCTGCTACGAAACTGTGAGCAGAAGAGATGGAGGTGCCACAATTTGATAAGATGGGTTTCATTTCCCTCATACATCACACGATTACACGGATCTGAGATTATCATTTTTCACACGCAACATTTGAGAAAACAATATATTTCCTTTTCAGTCCGTTTAATCGTAATCATAATGACAACGGAGTGTCCTTCTCTTCAGTAAGCCAGCTTCGCTTCAAGCAGGAACTTTTTGGCATTTTGTATTGATAAACTCACTTGAACAACACGTCCGTTTTCGATGAATGTCAGTTGAGAGAAAAGTAGACTAATCGCACTGCGACACTTATTCATGTCGGAGAAGAAATTGCCATGAATTAACTCACGACAGCCATTCAATATTTACTTGACCTGCTTAAGCGGTTACATCATCCCGCCATTCTCAACTAATCACCCAGCAGCATATTTTATTTATAACTATGCTATCATTCACTCCCGTCAGCAAAATATCTCGTTAGTTCTCCGAAGCAGCAGAGAATATCTTTATACATCTCCGCCAATGCCACGTAGCTTTTCTACTGTTAGATCTGTACTTTCCTAGGAAGACACGTGTCTTCTTAAATATCACTGCATCAGATCACATAACATTCCTTATAAAATTGCATACCGCGCCTTAGTTTCGGTCGTCAATCCGATCGCAATATTCCTTATTCCTTTGTATCTGAGTCTGCAAGAGAAGATTCTTTACATTATTTTTCTGAAACATCTGAATTGCTCTTTATTCGAGAGGCGTGGTCGAACATGGGTTTTAGAGCTATTTTAGAAAGCTTGATGGAGGCAATAGAATCTATTCGCCGGCCCAAGAAACTTAAGCAATTTCAGGTAACCAGTTCTCTCTTGTTTTCTCCTTAAACATTAGATGTGATGAAGCCAATAAAGTAGCATGTTAATTAAGGATTGGTGTTATGCACTTGCAGACGGTTGACTTGAGAGTTCGTATGGACTGCAAGGGGTGCGAAAGGAAAGTGAGGAAGTCTCTTGAAAATATGAAAGGTAGGTCGTAAACACTTTTCATTTATTAAACATGTAATTCCTTGCAAAGGGTGTGAGTGAGAATATTAGTAGTATTGACGTGATATGAGTGCAAATGGTAGGCATAACATCGTCAGAGGTGGATAGAAAGCAATACAGAGTGACGGTAACGGGGTACGTGGATCCGAACAAGGTGTTGAGGAGGGTGAGAAGAAAGACGGGAAAAAAAGCGGAGTTTTGGCCATACAAGCCGTATAATCTGGTATCGACTCCATATGCAGCTGGCTTCTACGATAAAAAGGCCCCCGCTGGTTATGTGAGGAACGCTGACCCTACCTTTCCTAATCCGCAAAAACCAGAGGATAAATACATCTCTGTATTCAGTGACGACAATCCAAACGCTTGTTCAGTCATGTAGATTTCGATGCTCTGCTATATTCTTCTGTTCAAATATGTAAAAATATTGTCCAATTCAATTCATTGTTTTCTATTAACTGCTCTTTTTCTCCCCTGTATCATAACAACGGAGAAAGGAGAGTTAGAGTAGGGATGATGTACAGAATTTGTATATTTTTTCGAAAGAACGTGAGATGGGTTTGATTGTTGCTGAGAAGATCAAAAGCAGACGAATATTGAGTAGAAAAGAGAGCGATAGAAGAAGAAATGACTCCTGACAAGCTTGATAAAGCTGCCCGATGTCTTTTGTTGCGCTAGAGTTTTCTATTAGATTTACAAGTCGTAAAGTTGGGAAAATTTGTAGAGTTCACAAAATATTATCTAGAAATTCCTCAACTCTGAAATAGTCTGAAAAGTTCCATTACTAAAAGGTTCTCATATACTTTGTAAATCAAAGAAATCCTGTTCTCTTCAGCTTAGTAGGATTTCCAATTAGGTTTGGAAAGATTCTATGTAAATAGAAGATGTTTTCTTTTATAATGTCGAGTGGAGCCCTCTACATGTTAAAAATTAATAAATTTTTATATCCTACTTGGAAATTCCAAAGTTCTCCATAGTGATATGTTCACCAAATCTTTCTATTAAAAACCAAAACTTGATTAGAGTGTGAAATTTAAATTTCAAAACTTTAAAGTATTTTATGTTGAAAATTTCTTTAATAAAACTTTGGAATTTAAATGTGCAAGACTTGTCAATCTTGTTAGAAATTTTATTATTATTTTTTATTTTATAATATAAAGTAACAATTTCAAAAAAATGTCTATTCTTATCATGTGAAATTAAAATTTGAAACTTCGATTAATATAATTTAAGAGTTTAAAGTTTGAAGTTTTACAAGTAATTAAGGGAACATAAAATTGAAGATTATGAATTAATTTTCAAGAGTTGAAAAATTACATGAGAATCTTTTGCTTTTTGGTTGAAACGTGTTTTTGAAATTAAAAAGCAGGCAAAAATGGAGGCTGACCTACATACAAAATCTATAAAAAAAATAATAGTTAGGAAAGTAAGTAGTTAACCTATTCCCCTTATTAGTTTTAAAAATCCCCAAAACAGAGTATCAAAAAATCTAATAGTACTAATCGAGATAATAATCATGATATACAAATACAATAATTATGATCAGTCCTAAAAAGCACAATAAACAAAGCCCATATGTAAATAGACGATGTTTTCTTTGGAAAGATTATGTTAGAGATTGTGTAAATAGATGATGTTTTCTTTTATAATGTTCAACAGAGCCCTCTACATGCTAAAAATTAATATATTTCGATAATCTACTTAGAAACTCCAAAGTTCTCTGTAGTGATATGTTCACTAAATCTTTCTAAGAAAAACCAAAACTTGATCTAAGTGTTGAAATTTATCTTTCAAAGTTCAAAATTTTAAATGTTGAAAATTATCTTAACAAATTTGAAATTAAATTTTCAAAAACTTTTCAATCTTTTCCAAAAATTTAATTGACTTATAAGGTAAAAGTTTCACCTAATCTATCATGAGAAATTTAAATTTGTGATGCACAACTTATTTAGGCTATAAAGTTTATTATTTAATTTTTTAAATTTTGAACACTAAAAAGTAAGATAGCATTAAGATAAAAAATGGAACTTTTTCATATAATTTGAGAGTTAGTAATATTTTACATAAAGTTTGAAGTTTTACAAGCAACAAAGGTAGTACAAAATTTGAGGTTACAAATTATTTTTCATGAATTACAAAATTACATAAAAATCTAATTTTTTTTTGTCAAAATGTGTTATTTAAATTTTTTATAGTGATTTTTAATTTTTGAGTAATCTCATTGTGTTTTTGTACTTAATTTCATTAATAATGCATAATATGAACATCACAATAACATGTAGAAGTCTATGTTAATATTATATTTGTATCATACATGTCTTACTAATGTCATACACATAAACTTTTAACAATAGACATTACTTTGACTTACACAAATTCAAACATATTTTATATATGTTTAACTTTTCATATTTTAAATATAAATTTACATGATTAAGTTTTATCTAACAATAAATGGAAAAATATTAATACAATAAATATTAAAAAAACCTAAATGATAAATGATAAATAGTTTCAAAACTAGCATAAACAAACTTTGATAGTTTTTATTTTATGGGTTTAGAGGACCTATTTCATCCACACTATTTACTATGATTAGTAATATCTTTCAATTTGTTTTAATGTATATCTAGTTAAAGCTCCCCACAAAAAAAATCTTGGAAAACTTACTTTACTAGATGTCTATAATTGTTAGAGAATATTAACGATTTTGAAAGTAATTCAATTGTAATAATTCCCGATACCTATTCTCCATTTCTATATTCCAGTATATGCATTTGACATATGAAAAATAAGACATATTAATTATAAAAATGAATTTGTACTAGTAACAATTTGCACATTACGATTGGACCATTTTTATGGGGATGGCTTAAATATCACACACTAAGCTTCAATTCAAGACTAAAAGTGTTAACTAATCAAAGTTGACTTATTTTTTCCAATCTTAATTTTCTCCTTAGTGTGTGATGTTTAAGATTGGCCATTTTATGTGCATTTAAAAGTTGGTTGGACAAATAAGTGAAGGACATGTATACATCTACATTTATCTTAATAGTAAGAATTAAAGAGTCACAATTGAACTATAACAAACAATCTTATTGGTTGTGGCATTTTTTGGGGTCTTAATTGGAGCTATAATATCTGCTATCACTCTCTCAACTTATACAACTTCAAATCATTAAAATCTCTCTACCCATCACATTTAGAAATGGATAAAATGATCTTTAATTTCATTTCCTTGGGCTATACCATAGATTGATATGTGCATGTCATTATTTAATGCATAATGGGCACATATATTTTCCTTTTATTCCATTTAGTCATTATGAAAGTGAGAGTAAAAGTGATCTCATCTTGATTAGTAGGCTAGCTTATCATTTAAAATGTACAAAATTTTAAAACTAGCACTTGCACCTTTGAGGGGTGCAAGGGTTTAGCTAATAGTCTTATATAGTCATGAAAATTAAGTGTGTATGGATTATTATTTATTTTGTGGTATCTTTCTAAAGTGAAAGTAGGTTGCATGATCCTCATCTTAAATTATATTATCACTATTTTAAATATATATTTCCTCACCATGTGTTAGCACAATTTAAACCCATTCCTTATCCTAATTAAATCCTTAGCAAAATGTTACCCTATGTTCGACCATAAACCTATCGAAAAAATATTCTAATTAAGTCATAGGAAAAAATAATAATCCTAGTTGAAGTCCATTATGATTAAAAACTAATGCTAATATTGTTGAATCATAAGCACAATTCTATCCCTAATTAGACAATTATTCTAAACCTAACCCTAATAACATTTATAAGTCTGCACTAATTGTACCCAAAACCCTAACTCTAATAATAATGTATACCATAGAACCTTATTTAGTGAAACATAAGCCAAACTCTTAATATATTATAGGTATAAAAAAGTATAATCCTAATTTAAGCCCATTATGATTAAACACTAACTCTAATATTATTAAATCATAAGCACAATTCTATCACTACTTAGACAATAATTCTAAACCTAACCCGAATTTAATTTACAAGTCTTGCACTAATTGCACAAAAAATCCTAATTCTAATGATAATGTATACCACAAAACCTTATGGAGTGAAACATAAGCCAATCTCTTAATATATTCTATGTATAAAAAAAGTATAATCCTAATTTAAGCCCATTATGATTAAACACTAACCCTAATATTATTAAATAATAAGCATAATTCTATCCCTAATTAGAGAATAATTCTAAACCTAACCCTAATATCAAACATAAGCCAAACTCTTCTATGTATTAAAAAAGTATAATCCTAATTGAAGCCCACTATGACTAAACATTAACTCTAATATTGATGAATCATAAGCATAATCCTATCTCTAATTGGAAAATACTTCTAAACCTAACCCTAATATCATTTAAAAGTCTTGCACTAATTATACCTAAAACCCTAACTCTAATCATAACATATGCCGTAGAACCTTATGGAGTGAAACATAAGCCAACATACTAATATTATATGTATAAAATATGATAGAAATGTATAACAATAAAGTTTTTGTGTAAAAAAAAATTTAGTTTTCATATTTAGTATGTGTATGAACTTGATTCTAATTAAATCCTATACTACATTGTATGCATTATTATATTTAAATAATTGTTAATCACTTTTTCTTTGGTTCCTAATTTAATGTCACATGGAGTGAAACATAAACCTAAATCTTAATGAGAGACATAAAGTGATTCTAACCCTATGAACACAACCATAATCATTCACATATTAATTTATTTTATGAGGAGAGATCTTATTTCCATGTTTTCAAATCACTAGTGGTACATATGCTATCAAAGTATTGGCATAAATTGATTCTAGGGTTTTAATAGTACATTAATTTCCCTATGTTCTAAAGCATTGTACTCATATCTCTAGTAGGGCTTCCAGTAGTCCTTTACTACTGTAATATGTAAGAGGATTGTTACTGAGGAAAATTGATAAATATAAAATAAAATTCCCTATGATTATTGGCTTTTATTCTTCCTTACTCATTGAAATGGTTGTGGCTTTATTATATAGCTCAAGAGGCTTAGGTTGGATAATCATGTATCATGTTCTAACCAGTGTAAAGTCAAATCTTGATAAAGATGTGTGTATAGTCCAATCTTGATGAAGATATTCATAATCACAGACACATTCTTTGGTTTGATCACTAAGAACATGTCATTTTGAGCCGACACATTCCTATCATAGCCAATGGTTGTAGCTATAGATAGATGATTACTCTACCCCATATCATCTATTTAATAGTTATCTAAAAATGCCTCAATTTTTGCTTTCATCGTTAACCATACTTCGACATAGGTTCGACATGCCATGAATGTAGATAAACTGGGATCAATGTGCCATAACTTGGTTGTGCCTATAGGAAATGATGGTCTTAAATCACCACAAATAGTTGTTGCATGTTGAGCATAAAGGTTTATATATGCACCACAATTCTACTAACCATAACATGCCTTGTGCAAGGAAAATAAATCTTAGCATTTTCGATTGAATTTTCAGCCTCTACATTTGCAAGGAATCTATTTCAAAAGTACAATAATGATCAATATGTATATATCCATATTAGGAAATTATGTTTCCAAAGACTTGAGATGGTTTATATTGTGATTTTCATATTTGTTATTGGTAGATGAAATATTAGTTGTTGGTAGATGAATAATTGCAAAAAGACTATATAGTCAAAATGGGTAAAGTATGATGAAGTATGTTTGTTTGAATAATGAACATAAATGGAGGATAGTTTTTTATTAGTATATATTGATGATTGTAGTTTCAGATTTCACAAATTTCTATACAAATAATTAGCACTTTGATTTTAATGAAAATCTCTATAAAAATCATTAGAATTTTGATTTCATGGGATTTTTCATTTTTCTATACATATAATTAGAATGTTGATCTCACTGTTCTCTATGGAAGTTTTTAAAAATCTATTCCTGTTTGGGCTATTAAGACATATCAAATAATTGAGCGGATTTGATTGCATGAAGCTAACACATTTTTTATGGAGGATGATAATATACAAAGATGATAGAGAAAACATGCTTAGGCACTGGTAATGAGGACAAGGTCAATAACTGTCATGAAATCATCATTGAAATCTCCAATTATAGAATTAAAATGATAGAAAACCCAGATGGTAAAGTGTAGATGATTCCATTGGAATTACAATAGGAAAGGTAAACTTTTAAGAAGGGGGGGGGGGGAATCAATGCTTTAAAGTTTGACCTGTAAAATATTCACCACATATCCATAACAATTAAACTAAAATACCATGTAATGCATATACATCTAAAGCATGTAAGTAAGTATTCACACATATATGGCACCAGATATGATCACCCAAAAACCCTCCAATGAGAAGGTAAAACTGGGGTGGGATGACACCCACAATTCTTCACTATTATAGTTTAAAAGTGTATCCAATGAAGGTTTCACTATTTGACCATGAAACATGATCTACCCTGTGAAAGGTCTGCCATATTAAAGGCTTACAAAGACTATTAGGTCTTATCCTATTACAGGTGTTAGAAAGGCTTTAAAATAACTAAGAGGGGGGGGTGTTGAATAAGTTATTCAAGGTCCAAATGTGCTAATAAAACTTTTTTCCACTAAGTATATTGGCCCATTAAACTAACCATGCATCCAAGCTAAACATTCTTTTTAGCAAGTTACTGATAAATCAACATACATAAATAAGACATGAAAAATCAACACATAACATAGTGATTTACGTGGAAACCCAATTTGGGAAAAACCACTAGTAATATGCTTCTTCTTTCTCACTCTTCTGAAGTGACGCCCTGTGAAAGGCCTACCCTATTAAAGGCTACATAACACACTATTAAATGTGACCCTATTAAGGAATTTCAACCACCTTATCATAAGTGGGCATGGTCAAAGGACTTTAGAACATTCACTTGGAATGTCACCCTGTTAAAGGATTTACAAAATGGCTGTTAAACCAACCTAAGTCCATCGGATTTTTCCCTAACTAATACAATTGCTAAAGAGTAACAATAAGGGCTTTTGATCTGATATAACTCACAACATATCTTGCAGATTTCAGATCTCAATTCAGTTCACAAATTTTCTTGGCTTTCAGTCTCTATACCTCTGATAGCTTGTCCTCCTTTCAAGCTTTGTCTCCTTGAGTCTTCATGATTTTTGTGCCAATGCAATCACCTTTGTGCTCACCTATTGAAGCAAAGTCTCTATACTCTATTCTTCCCTCTCGATGCCTTCTCCTTAACACCACACACTTTCTCCAACCACTCTTGCTTCTTGACCTATAACTCCTTAAATAGGAGTTTGGAATACTTTTTCTCTAATCTTCCCGCTCTTATTTTTGGGTTCGAATGGATTAAATAAGATACGATGTATCTTCCCCTTATCTTGTTTCTTCTAGAAACATCTAGTGGAATCCACCTTTATTCGCCCAAAAATGGTTAACCTAGAATTCTATGCCACTAGCTATCTGGTTCACGAAATTCAAGGTAAAAAAATTGCTAGCTCAAATTTGGAAAATCTTTGACTTTTCAAATAATGTAGCAACTCAACACTATTGGCTTTCTAATGCTCGAAACATACTGTGTTACTCGACACCTATTGTGTTAATCAACACCTATTGTGGATTCACTCAGCATCAACTAAGTTTTACTAATGCTTGACACCTATTACATTTTATCTAGCTCAGCACCTGAACTTGCTCGACACCTTCTATTTCACTTGGAACACAATAGGTTTTTTATTTGCTCAACACTTACTGATAATCTACTGAGCATGAACTAACTTGCTCGGCACCCACTGATGAATATAGTCAAGTTTTGTAGACAATTTTTTTATAACTTATTCTTCTATAGTTTCTAAGTGTGGCCAACCTCTATGCCTTCAAGTGTATTATCAATACATCATTTTACCATTGCCTTAACTGATCCTTGTACTTCATTATAAAATCATAACTCAACCTTTCCCTTAGGTGCTTTTGTTACATCTTATTGATTAAATCCTCTTCATCAATCAACTAAGTGATATTACTTGGATCTTATAAGCAATTGTCATTCTAAAAAATAGTAGGTTTGACATTAGTGACAAAACAATGATTGAAAACATTCTTTATCAACAATCTTCTTTCTTTAATAATGATCTTTTCAATTAGATTTCAATGCAAACCAAATTGATCAACCAAGTTATCAAAATGCTAACTAGGTTAAAATAGTAAGTGAAATGCCAAAAAAAAACTTTGTATCCAAAATTATTCATTCTATTAGCAACTTTGAATTTCTTATGACTCCCTCTGAATTCTGTAAGTAACTCTATCTTTCAAAGTATTAGAGATATCTTTTTTGTTGATACACCGTCTTCTCCTTTTTGTTCTACTCCCTCTCTAATCTTGTTATCCTAATTGATTCTTGTTTGTGTTGTTTTCTCCCTTTTAGCTGTTATTTCTCTTTTTATACATTTGATCATGTAGATTTGATCAATTTCTACTATTTCTCCCTCTTTGACAACAATGCCAAAGACATATTATTTCAGCATCTTATCATGCAAGTGTAGCACTTGTAGGAACTCCAATTTCTCCCTCTGTCACCTTGGTTGTCACTTATTTGGAATTTTAGTATTTTGATTACTTAAGGAAAAACCTAAAGTAAGTATCCTCTACATCAATTTATATCATTTCAGCTATCAACTCATTTTATGCAGGGCTGTCTTGTTGTTACTTAAACAACCTTGGATAGGGGTATCACTCCTAACTTACCTCTAAGATAATCAAATGCATCTTTAGGTAATGGTTTTGTGAGGATGTTAGCTATTTGTTCCTTTGAGTTGACATATTCCATCTTCGCTTGTTTGTCTTCCACTAGTTCTCTTACATAGTGATACTTAATTGCAATGTGCTTTGTTTTGGCATGCATCACATGATTCTTTGATATGTTGATGGCACTTGTGTTATCACAATATAGTATTATAGGTTCAGTTACCTCTTCCTTCATACCTTTCAACAGGTGCTTGATCCATACAATATTGGTGCAGTTGATGGCGACAACAACATACTCAGCTTTAGTTGTGGACTGTGAGGTACAACTTTGCTTTTTTCTAGTCCAAGTGACTAATTTATTACCTAGGAAGAGTGCTCCTCCACTAGTACTTTTGTTGTCATCTATATTACTTCCCCAATCTGCATTAGTGTAGGCATTCAACTCAAACTTTTCAGTCCTCTTGTAGTATAAGCCAAAGTCATCTGTTCCTTTTAGGTACCTCATTATTCTTTTTACTACCATAAGATGATTTTCTCTTGAATTTACAGAAAAAACTTGCCACTATTACAATAGATAATGCAATGTTTGGTCTACTATGCACAACATACTATAACTTTCCAATCATTGATATGTACATTGTTTGATTTACTTTAGCTGACTCATCATTCTTAGATAACTTATGTCTTGTTACCATTGGTGTACTAACTAGTTTTGAATCCTCTAAGCCAAATGTTTTGAGTATCTCCTTGATATATTTTGATTGAGTCACAAATATGTCTTGTTTCAGTTGATGCACTTGTAATCCAACAAAGAATTTTATTTCCTCAAACATTGACATCTCAAACTCATGTCTCATCTAATCAGCAAAATCTTTGCATAGTGCATCTTTTCCTCCAAATATTATATCATCAACAAATATTTCAAATATCAGAATGTCTTTACCTTTTTCTGTCTTGATATAGAGGTTGCTATTGTCATCTGTTCTCTCAAATCCTATCTTTACAAGATATTTGTGAATTCTCGCATACCAAGCTCTAGGTGCTTGTTTCAAACCATAGAGTGCTTTATGCAGTTTGTATACCATATCCTTGTTATTGTCATCAACAAATCCCTCTGGTTGTTCTATGTAGATTTCCTCTTCTAGTATACCATTCAGAAAAACAAATTTTACATCCATTTGGTAGACTTTAAAACCTTTGTAAGCAGCATATGCAAGTAGAGTTTTTACTTCTTCCATCCTTGCAATAGGGGCAAATGTTTCCCCATAGTCCAGTCCTTCTTCTTGAGCATAACATTTGCAGACTAGTTCGGCCTAATTTCTTGTGATCTCACCATTCTCATCTAGCTTGTTTCTAAATGCCCACTTAGTACTAATCACACTCTTATCAATAGGTCTTGGACTAAAGTCCAAGTTTTGTTCTTCTCTATTTGCATAATCTCCTCTTCCATAGCTTTACACCAATCCTAATCCTGTAGTGCATCTTTCACTATTTTGGGTTCAATCTTGCTTAGCAGACATGATTCATTTCTTAGTTTATTTCTTATCATTGGTTTGGCTTCCTTGTCACCAATGATTTGTTTAGTAGGCTGATGTCTTCTTACATACTTGGATAGCCTTGGTTTTGTCCTTGTTTCCATGTTTGGTCTTTCAGTTTCAGAGTCACTTTGCACATCTCTTTTAGGTAGCTTAGCATCTCTTTCATGTGTACTAATTTTAGAGTCAAAATATGCATTATCTTCATTCTATAGCTCACCTTCTAAATGCAACTTGGCATTCATTGGTTGTGACTCATCTAATACTAAAACTTGTTGCTGATTTCTAACTTGATTAGTAGCTTCTTCTTCAATAGGCATTCCTTCATAGAAGTATATAAAGGATTTGTACTCTTCTAGTTTCTTGATGGATTCATCAACTTGAACTTCTATATGCTTATCAAAGTTTACATTTGCACTCTCCACAATTTTTTTAGTGTTAGTATTTAAACACTTATATGCTTTACTTCTAGTGGAGTATCCAAGGAATATATCATCATCACTCTTTGCATCAAACTTTTCATTTTTAGAATCTTTAAGAATATAGCACTTACAACCAAACACTTTGAAATGTTTTACATTAGTTGAGTGACCATACCATAATTCAAAAGGTGTTACATTTGTACCTTTCTTTATTTGTACTCAATTTAGGGTGTAGACAGCTATACTTATAGCTTCTCTCCAATACTTTAGAGCAACATTATTCTCCATCATTAATGTTCTAGCACAATCCATCACTGATCTATTCCTTCTCTCTATAATTCCATTCTGTAGGGGAGTTCTAGGTGCTGATGTTTTTCTCTTAATTCCTTTATCATTGCAAAATGTCTCAAATTATTTTGATGTGAACTCTCCTTCTCTATCTGATCTTAGGCACTTTAGACTCTTCCCTATTTCTTGCTCATCCTTGGCCAAGTACCACTTAAACATTTGAAATGCATTAGATTTTTCCTTTAAGAACATGATTGTCATCATCCTAGAGTAGTCATCAACAAACAACATTATATATTTGTCTCCTTTGTAGCTTTGCAGTTCTATTGGGCCACCACATAAAGCAGTATGGACTAACTCTAGTACTCATTTGGAAGTATAGGTTTTGCTTTTGAAACTTGACTTGGTCATCTTTTCTAGATGACACTATTTGCAATTTGTATTGTTAGGCTTCTTCAGTTTAGGAAAACCTTTGACTTTCTTCATTTTTCTAATGCTAATTATATTATCAAAGTTGACATGACATAGCCTTTTATGCCATAGCCACACATCATCAAATCTGACAATAAGATAGACTGCATCCTCCATATCTAGGTAAAACTGATTACTCCTTGTTTGGTCTCCTTTTCCTATCATATTTCCATCAGAGTCATAGATTTTGGCAATTTTGTTTCCAAATTCTACTTTGCATCCTACATTGCCTAACTGTGACACACTCAACAAATTGTAGTTCAATCCTTCAACATAATATGCATTATCACATGAAATTTTCTCTATAAGCTTAATGGAACCTTTTCCTTTGATTAGACATGGAGCATCATTTCAAAATTTAAAACTATTTCCATCATACTGGGTTAAAATAACAAACTTACTTTTGTCTCCTGTCATGTGATGTGAAAACCCATTGTCTATGATCCACCTGTCATTTTTGTTTACACAGGTTACTAGTGTTGTTGCCTCATCTTTATCTGACTCATCCTCCATGGCTACATAGACTACCTCATCATCATTTTCATTAGAATTCTCTTCTTCAACAATGTGGCAGTTTTTCCTTTGTCTTTGTAATCTCTGCTATCATCTTCTCTTCTATTCTTATTCTTGTTGCCTTCTCTATAGTTCTTCTTTTGTGTACACCTTATAGCTATATGTCATACTTCATTGCAATTAAAACAAATGATAGGAAACTTACCTTTGAATTTACCTTTGCCTTTATGAAATCTTCTGGCTAGCAATGCTTCCAATTGTTCCACATCTTCTTCATCTTTGGTTTCATCTCTTCAATTGCTTTCAATAATAGCTTAGCCTTGAAAGTATATTCAAGATTCTTAAGTTTGTAGTTATCATAGTTGGATAACTCAAATGCAGTAAGTCTTCCTACTATACCTTCAAGAGTTAGCTTGTTTCCCGGTATGCATCTCAAATCTTGGATGGCCGATACTCTAATAGCATAGATGGGGATCAAGGTTCTTAAGACTTTGCTGATAATAGTTTCATCATCTAAATGACTAGTCAAACTTCTTATTGCACTTACTACTTCCTTTATTCTAGAGGTACATTGAGCAATGTTCTCACCTTACTCCATTCTCATGTCATCAAACTTTCCTCTAAGGCTTTCTCTTTTTGCCCTTTGGACATTTTGATCTCCTCCATAAATATTTGACAAGGCTTCCCACATCTTGAATGCAAAGGTACATCCCTTGATGTCATGAAATTCAGTATAGCTGAGAGTAGAGGCAATCTCCAACATTTCCTAATTGTGCTCCATCTTTTTCTTCATATCTTCTGTAGTAGGGACACCAACTGGATCAACATGTCCTACTTCAATTGAGATTTGTGCATGATCACCTATTGATCCTAGGTGCAACTTCATTAAACTTTGCCATGCAACAAAATTATCTCTGTTGAGCTTGGAAATTTCTCTCTTAGACATCTTAATCTTTTTGGTTCTAGTACCTTTAAACCAAATTAGTAGATGGCTCTAATACCAATTGTTAGAAATTCTTTAGAATAATTGAGAGGGGTGTAATCAGTTATTCAAGGTCCAAATGTCCCAATAAAACTTTTTTTCACTAAGTATAGTGAACCCATTAAACTAACCATGCATCCAAGCTAAACATTCTTCTTAGCAAGTTACTAATATATCAACATGCAGAAATAAGACATGAAAGATCAACACATAACACAGTGATTTACGTGGAAACCCAGTTTGGGAAAAATCACTAGTAACATGCTACCACTTTCTCACTCTTCTAAAGTGATGCCCTGTGAAATGCTTGCCCTGTTAAAGACTACAAAAAACATTGTTAAATGTGACCCTATTAAGAGATTTCAACCACCCTATTAGAAGTGGGCCTGGTCAAAGGACTTTAAACATTCACTTGGAATGTCACCTTATTAAAGGATTTACAAAATGGTTGTTAAACCAACCTAAGTCCATAGGATTTTCCCCTAACTAATACAATTGGTAGAGAGTAACAATAAGGGCTTTTAATCTGATACAACTCATAACATAACTTGTAGATTTCAGATCTCAATTCAGTTCACAAATTTTCTTGGCTTTCAGTCTCTACAGCTCTGACAACTTGTCCTCCTTTCAACCTTTGTCTCCTTGAGTCTTCATGCTTATTGTTCCAATGCAATCACCTCTGTGGTCACCTATCAAAGTAGAGTCTCTATACTCTATTTTCCCCTCTCCATTCCTTCTCCTTGGCACCACACACTTTCTCCAACCGCTCTTGCTTCTTGACCTTAACTCCTCAAATAGGAGTTTGGAATACTTTTCCTGCTCTAATCTTCCCGCTCTTATTTTTAGGTTCGAATGGATTAGGTAGGGTACGATGTATCTTCCCCTTATCTTGTTTCTTCTAGAAACATCTTGTGGAATCCACCTTTATTCACCCAAAAATTATTAACCTAGAATTCTATGCCACCAACTCATCATCCTTATCTTCTATCTACTTAACAAAATTCAAGGTAACAAACTTGTTAGCTTAGATTTGGCAAATCTTTGACTTTTCAAATAATGTAGTAGCTCAAAACTATTGACTTTCTGATTCTCAACACATATTGTGTTACTTGGAACCTATTGTGTTACTCGGCACCTACTATGGATTCACTTGACATCAACTAAGTTTTACTGATGCTTGGCACTTATTACATTTTATCTAGCTTGGCACCTTTTGTTTTGCTTGGCACACACTAGATTTTGCATTTTCTCGACACTTATTGATAATCTTCTCAGCATGAACTAACTTGCTTGGCACTCACTGATCAATATAGTTAAGCTTTGCAGACAGTTTTGTTATAACTTATTCTTCTAGAGTTTCTAAGTGTGGCCAACCTCTTTATCTTCAAGTGTATTATCAATAAATCATTTTACCATTGTCTTAATTTATCCTTGTACTTCATTACAAAATCATAACTCAACCTTTCCTTTAGGTGCTTTTGTTACATCTTATTGATTAAATCCTCTTCATCAATCAACTAAGTGATAGTACTTGGATCTTATAAGCAATTGTCATTCCAACAAATAGCAGGTTTGACATTAGTGACAAAACAATGATTGAAAACATTCTTTATCAACAATCTCCCTTCTTCAATAATAATCTTTTCAATCAAATTTCAAGAAAAAGATTTCAACACCCTATTAGAAGTGTGCCTTGTTAAAGGACTTCAGCACAATTAAGTAAGCACCTTGTTAGAGGATTTCAATACAGCCTATTAGGACTACTTTGTTAAGAGATTTAACTAATTTACTTTTTAGAATGTCTTAGCATTGATCCTATGATTAGCACTCTTATGCTTGATGATAGATCACCTCTATCCTACTGTGTACATGATCCTTCATGATCAGATGTCTCTCTACTATTCACTATTTCCTTCCTCTATTCTCCTTTAACTAATTTTGCAATAAAATTCAGATCATGTTACCTTGGTCACCATGAATGTCCTAGTTTGCACATGCAAAACTCTCCTTGGTTGTTCATTCATTCCCTTTCATAATCATAGAAAGTTTAGGGCTTGTCTTCCTTAAGAAGACCTAGGTGACTTAGGGTTAGGTATGAATCAATGGCTGTGATTCATCCATATTGCCACTTAAACCTTCCCTTTACCTAATTGGGTGCATGTAATGCATAGAGATTCCAGCTTAAGATTCACTCTTTTCACCAAAATATCATAATTTAATATTTAAGTCAGATGAAAAATAGTTTACATAGTAATTTGTGCAAATACAAACAATTATGTCAAAACTGTGTTACTTAGCAACTAAAGTCCCTGGTACTCGACACATACTAACTTCAATACTATCACTCAACATTTGTATAACTCAGCATGCACTGCTTGCTCGATTCTTGAATCACTTAGCATATACTATTTGCTTGGCTCCTAAATGACTTGGCACATGAGTGACTCAACACTCACTATTTACTCGACATGCTCTAGCTTATATGTTGTGCTCAGTATATGTTACTTTTTTGGCATGAACTATGTAAATGACTTAAGTGTATAGATACTCACTAGTCAAAACCATTATGAGATCAACAATCTTCCCCTTTGACATGAGTGTCAAAAAACACTTTGTCATGTATTAATACTCTTATTCTTATGAGCATAACATAACTAACTATTCAACTTCTATACAAAATTTCAAAATGTCAAAATTTTGCAACAACTTATACCTCAAATATCTGATAACTCCCTTTAAGTTGTTTGATCAATTATGTTCTATATCAAAATCTCTCCTATTGAGGAGATTTGCCTCAACTAATACTCTTTCACTTGTTCTCTTCTCTTACTCCCCATTTTCTCTTATTCTCCCATTCTCACTCTTTCTGCTCCCTAATAGCTCTTACTCCCCCTTTTTGACACTGATGTCAATGGGTCATACATTAATAGTGTATTTGTCCAAAAAGGATTTATAGACCTCAAGAATGATCTTAAGAGCAGCATCCCAATTGTCACAAGCTACCTCCAATGGCTTAATTTGGATGGCCAGCTCGGCAACAAGGTGTACTAGGCCATCTAATATAGAAATATTGGGGTATTTATTCATAAGAGTTTCTGCATAGCCTAACTCCTTTTGTAGAATCTCCATGTGAGGAGTCAATGTAGTTTAGATGCTTATTAGTTTAGCCCTTATGTTGGCTTCATCTGCTGATAGTGCTACTAATTGACTTTGAGTTTGCAAGAGGGTCCTAAAGTGTTTCCCACTTTAATCTGGATTCATGAGAAATTTAGCTCTAGATGATTGCATTTGAATTTCCAAGCTTAGGATGTGATTCCTTATTTCCTATTTGAATAGTGTAGGATTACACAATTTGGTGTATAGAGAGAAAATGTTCACTACTATCTTCTTCACACTATCTATCTTAGTTGCTAATGCAACTTGTGTGAGTGAAATTCCACTAGATATCTTCTCATTTACTCCAGTTTGAAACCTCTTCTCAGACCATTCTAACAATTTGACATTTTAACATTAGTATTAGGGCCTGTATTACTTACTTTTTCCACTATGTTGGTCAATTATTCAATGATTGGCTTTGATTCATCTAGAGTAGGTAGAATGAATGCATCTAAGAAAATTTATTTGATCTCAATTAGATCTTGCTTCTGCCTATGCTCCCTCCTAAGTAGTTCTTAATGTTTCTTTCTTGCTAAGGCCCCTTGAAGTATACCCATCTACTCAATTGTTATTGTGGCATGATCAAACTTAGGCAATACAATTTCTTCATCTAGGCTAACATCTCCAAAGCTATTACCTCTTCTACCTTTGATGAACTAGGATTTGGTGCTGAGAATTGCAAACGTGTTGTGCATCTATGGTCGACCTTTGAATATTTTGAATGGAAGGAGTGCTAGATTCTAGTAAAGTTACTAGTGCTTGAATTACTGCTAGCTCCTTCAGCTTGGCTATCAAATCAGTATCTTCAAGCTTTTCCTTTTATACCTCATTGATTTGAATTGCACCTTGTTCTTGTGCTAGAGGTGCAGGTAAATCTACCTAACTTGTTTGACTGTGTGTCTCATTAGTAACTAGCTTTTTCACCTTATCCTCTCCAATTGTCTCAACTTTATCTGTTGCAACTTATGGTACATTTTCTGAGACTGGAGTGCCATCTGTGTGTGTACTGACAATGCATTCCACTATCTCCTTCCTCTGATATACAACCAAGGGTTGTGAAGGTTGTACATTAGTGACTTGAGGAGTGATTATAGGTAGTTCTTATGTTTTCACCTCCTCCCTTGCAGTAATAGTCACCAATTTTTGAATTTCATCTACACTTACCAATATAGGATTGTCACATAATTTGGCCTATAGTATGGATTGGTCAAGTATCTTTTTCAGATCTTCCTCTATTAAGGGGTTGATGTTCTGAGTAGTAGGATCTGAAACATCCTTTATTGTAACAATTTTAGTACTTACACTTATTACTTGTGGAGGGGTGGCACTTGAAATTTGTGCATCTTGTACACTATGTTCTTGTTACTGCTCTTCCTCAACTATTTCCTGATCATCTATAATCATATTAGTGCCTCCCTCAACTATGCCTTCTTCATTTGTCATCATCTTCATTATTGTTGACCTCAATAGGTTCTTGTTCACCTTCTTTGACTATGGCTAGTCCATATGTGATCTTTCACATTTGTTTGGAATTATGAAGAACATCCTCTATGTTGTTCTATAGTATGCTAAATGTCGTATATGTAGGAACAAACCTAACAATGTATATTTCTTTATGGCTTTAGATATTTGTGTGTTGCTAAGTTTTGACATAACTTGAGCAAGGGTTGTCCCCCTAATTTGCCTCTCTATATCTAAACAATAGTGCCCTTTTTGCTCAACTCTTTCATATAGTCTTTTAGGTATGGAGTTGGAAATTTATAAAGGAGTCTTCTTAAAAGTAGCCATCATGGCATATAGTGCCTCCTCCACTTGATTCTTCTCAACTTTTCCAAGATTTTCAAAATCAATGTGAGAGAAACCTGATAAATCAACACTGTTTCCAAAATTCTCACATAAGTTATCTAGATCTGAAGATGGATTATGGATCACCACTTGGAATTGTCTTTTGTCATTAGATTTAGTCCTTTCCTCATCAAATTCAGCCTGAGCAACATATTTTCTTCTAGGTCTTTTCTATGCTTCACCTTCCTACTCTTTAGGCTTGGCTTTCTCTATAGCCTTTTGTGTAATGACTTGTGTATTGGCCTTTGTGGTAGGTGTTGTTCATTTGGGTTGGCTTAGTTTAGAAACCCTTTTAGGTCTTGTCACTACTTGTGCCTTGGCCTTTCTCTTCTTCTAATCAATAGGAAAAGGTGCTTCCTCAACTTCTTCTTTCTCGACACCTTCTGCAGTCTCTATTTCTTCCTCTTGCTAATCCTCACCCTGACCTTGTGTTAATGCTAGTGGTGCTTGAATTTGAGTGTCTTCTTCCTCTTCATCCTCTTCCTCTTCTTTGTCCTCCTCAATACCCTCACCAAATTTTTCTTTGAGTTTTTTCACCAGTTTATCCTTCTTCCTAATCACTGAAGTAGTCTTCAACTCCATAGTAATCTTTAATTTGGCCAACTCAAAGTTACCTAGAGCTTTGGCATCTTTGTCCATTTCTTCTACAAGTAATGTTGTGATTTCTGCAGAGGCCTCATCGACATTAATCTCATATCCTAATGGTCTTAGCCATCTCACTCTAGGAATTGTAGCTTGAACAAATGAGTGATCAACATCAACTAGGAAACAAACATCATCATAATATTTTTCCACTAATGAAAAGTTCTAGAATTCTTAATCTCTTCTTCATGGATTGTTTGAAATCCTCAAAATGACTAGACATTACTAACTCAAAGTTATCACCTAATTGTTCAATGAAATCTCCTATATGAATTGTAAAAAACCTATTTGTCTTCCATTCAACATAATCAAATGTAGGAAATGTGTTTTGTACATAAAAGAAGATACATACCAAAATAGATCTAAATTTACACTAAGAACTCTTTGTTTTCCTTATTGCTCCTAGATTTTCAATTAATTGTTATAACTTTAGCTCGGTAAGATCATATGAATGATCCTTCTTCAAAATCTTGTAGCCCATATCCACTACAATGCAGGGTACACTGTTTAATCTACTTGATTGATAAAACTCATTTGCAATTATCCTCACTACAAAAGATATCAAGGGATCTATGATTGTGTCTATGGCCATTCCCCTCTTGTTCCACACAGCCCCTGTGTTCTTTTCAATAACTTCTTTGGTCTCACTTCTCATAGTCTTTGGTTGATCTAGGGTTGGATACCTTCCTACCCTATGAATTACCCTCTTTGTGATTTTGATTGGTCCATTATCTAACCACACTAAGCTATCATGAATTCTGCTCAAAACAATCTTGATCCACTCAACTTTGAAAATGTTAGGGAAATATAGGGCACGAGTTAACCCTTTCTTTTCTACAATCTTGAATTCTTTCCTCAACACACTATTTTCACATAATCTTCCATACTCCTCTTTGATTTCCATGTCACTAATACTCTCAGTCTTACAATTATATAAGACTTTATAACATCTTGAATCATTAAAACTTGTGGTGGTATCATAGATAACACACCAGAGGGATCTTGTTTGTACCCTATCTTTGGAATAGCCTTGAAAATAGGTGGTTTTATCTCATTAATAACTAACTAAAACATTTAAAAACTCTTTTTCCTCTACACCTTTTGTTTTGGAAGAACTAGACGCCATTACATAAGTCTAGGGTTTATGAAATTTGAAATAGTGTAGCTTGACACATGATAAATACCTTGTAAATCCTAATGAAATGATGTTGAATAGCTACTCAAATCTCCTACAAACACTTTGGATGAAATTTCTAGATTTCCTTTAGCTCTTCTTTCTCTCTCTCGAATTCAAGTGATGTTAACTGAGCAAAAATTGATCAAATAGCCCTTTAAAATACTGTAATTCATGCTAAGTGCTTACACAGTTGTAATCTTAGCATCAACTGATTTCTGGCTCACTCAACATCCACTTTTCTTTCCATTCACTTGAAAACCATTACGAGCTTGGCATCAACTAGCATTTCACTTGGCAACCATAGGAAAATTTTTATGCTTCGGCAATAACATGAAAAACTAACAAAACTTAAAGATTTTTCTTTAATTCCTAACAACAATTTGCATCTTTATTCATGCTTATGTGATCTTTTCAAAACTAAATCCTTGGAACTTATGTATGATGCATCCTTTTTAAATATTAGTCCTACATACCTCTTGATTTCTTAGTTTGATGAGGTGTGATCACCTGACCCATTAGGTGAAGTGATGCCTTTTCCACTTGATGTGCTACGATCCTCCTTTCTATTCCATTTATTGTTCATTTCATTCTTGATATTTCAATATCTACCTTTCCTTTGCCTTTATTAAACTCACAACTTGGTGCATTTAACCTTGTTGGACAATATCTACTAATGTGACTAGTTTTCACATAGCTAAAACATGTGGTTTGACACAACCACCTTTTGTAGTCACTCCTGAAGTCTATTTTAATATAGTTCTTAGGAACATGTCCATACACTTGACAGTAGTGACAACTATACCTTGTATTATAATCCCAACTATAAAATTTACTATTGTTCTTTACCTTTTTTTTTCTTGTTTGATGACCACATTGGGTTGGATTTTCACTCAAAAGCTTTATGTCCATACTTCTAATAGTTATAACAATATCTCTCAAATTTTTGAGTGTGCATTGTCTTGGTTCTACATTCATGTGCCTGATGACCTTGTTTGTTGCACATATGGTAGTGACCCATGCTCTTCTGCTTAACATTCTAATTTACAGTCTTTCTCCTGCATATGTTAGTAGTATGTCTTTTCTTACCACAATTATGACAAGTAGGTTTGGAATTCTTACCTTTGTTACTCCTTTCTTCAACACTTTTGGATGATTCTCCTTCTTTAGTACTTGTGTATCCCAATCCAAATGTATCATTGTTAGATCTATGAGATCTCATCAATTGTTCAAAGTACTTGATGGCTTCACTAGGTCTATTAATTTTTTTAGTAAACTCCTTTCCCCTTTTTAGATCATTGCTCAACTATTCATTCTACAAATTTAGTGTTGTTATCTCAATGTCCTTGGCATTTAGTTCATGATTTGCAACCATCATTTGACCCAAAGTTTCCAATTGCATGTTAGCAATTTTAGTTGCCTTTGATGATCTCTCTTTCAATATGTTGGTCAAAAATCTTTTGTCATCTTCAATCATGGCTTTTTTCTTTGACTACTTCCTTTTTATGTTCGATCACCTCACATAGTAATATGGCTTGTGATTCTTGGTCTAACTTAAGATTTCTGATTTCTTCAACTTGAATTCTATTCTTTTCCATTAAATCTATAATAGTTGCATAAAATTCATTGAAGCCTCATTTGTAAATAGCTTAGTAGTGTCCATCTCTTTTTATTGTGTGTCATTTTCCTCAATAGCAATTTCCTTCCTTCTTTTTAATGATTTCTTTAGATCTTCTCTTGCTTCATTTAGCTCATGTAGAATGAGTTGTATTTCAATCTCCTGATTCTCAATAATATTTTTCAACTTGTGGACTTCCATTTCCAAGATCTTTCCTCAAAGATGTAAAGCTTCTCTTTTAGGGAACTTCACTCTGATACCAATTGTTGGAATTACAATAGGTAATGTAAACTTTCAAGGGAGGGGGGTGGGGGGAGGGGGGGCACGAATCAGTGCTTTAAACTTTGACCCATAAAATATTCACCAAACATTCATAATAAGTAAATTAAAATACCATGTAAAGCATATACATCTAAAGCATGTAAGTAAGTATTCACACATATATGACACTAGATATGATTATCCAAAAACCCTCCAATGAGACAGTAAAACTTGGGTGGGGGTGACACTCACAGATCTTCACTACTACAGTAATAAAGTGTATCCAATGAAGTTTACAATGTTTGACCATGAAACATGATCTACCTTGTGAAAGGTTTACCCTATTAAATTCTTACAAAGACTGTTGGGTCTTACCTTGTTAAAGGATTTCAACACCCTATTAGAAGTGTGCCTTATTAAAGGACTTCAACTCATAATTAAGTAAGCACCTTGTTAGAGGATTTCAATATAACTTGTTAGGACTACTCTGTTATGAGATTTAATTGATTCACCTATTAGAATGTCTTAGCATTGATCCTGTAATTAGCACTCTTATGCTTGATGACAAATCACCTCTATCTTGCTGTGTACATGATCCTTCTTAATCAGATGTCTCTCTGTTGTTCATTGTTTCCTTCCTCTATTCTCCTTTAACTGATTCTGCAATATAATTTAGATCATGATACCTTGGTCACCATGAATGTCCTAGTTTGTGCATGCAAAACCCTCCTTGATTGTTCATTCATTCCCTTTCACACTCATAGAAAGTTTAGGGCTTGTCTTCCTTAAGAAGACCTAGGTGACTTACGGTTAGGTATGAATCAACGGCTGTGATTCATCCATATTTCTGATTAAACCTCCCCTTTACTTGATTGGGTGCATTTAATGCACAGGGATTCCAACTTAAGACTCATCCTTACAACCAAAATATCATAATTCAATCTTTAAGTCAGCTAAAAAATGGTTTACATAGTAATTTGTGCTAATACAAGCAATTATGTCAAAACTGTGTTACTTAGAAATTGAAGTCCCCTGTTCTCAACACATACTTACTTCAATACTATCACTCAACATCTAAATGGCTCGGCATGTATTGATTGCTCAGTTCCTAAATCACTTAGCATACACTATTTTCTTAGCTCCTAAATGACTCAGTACATGAGTAACTCAACACTCACTATTTACTTGGCATGCTCTAACTTATATGTTGTGCTTGACATATGTTACTTGTTCCGCATGAACTAAGTAAATGACTTAAGTGTATAGACACTCACTAGTCAAAACCATTCTCAGATCAATAGATTAAATTGTACAAATAGCGAATAAGCTAGACAAGATGAAGTGTTGTTTGGAATCAACACAAGTATCTAAGGCATTTGGTACTTTTATCATCATCATCATTTGAGAGATGTTTTGGGCTGAAAATAGAAGAATCTGAGATGACATAGGTTAACTTTATTTATTTAATAAAGCACTTCCATGGTGCACATACTCTATTATCCTTGATCTATAAACTTTATTAATCTATTGTAAATCATATAGAACATATTTTTTAATAATTTTGAGCTTTTTTGTTTTGACATATCTAGACCCAATGTTTAGACACAATATTGATGCAACTAATCTACCCTAATTTTTAGCATATTGTTTCTCTTAGTTTATATTTTTTTTCATGAAAAAATAAATTTCAAGATAAAACATTGATGCAGATGAACATTTGCTTATGCACATCGATCTCCAAGATGGATATATTGTCTTTACAAGCTCATTTTTAAGGATGCAATTGAATAAAACTTTTTTAGAAAGTCAAAAGTGAAGCCAAATTTAAAAAAAGAAGAAGGAGAATGAATGTGTTATCTAAGATCTGGAAGATAAATGTAAGAAGTGTAGAAACAGAGAGAAATTATAAATTAATGTACTCAATTCCCTTTTACCTACTCGCAACAAATCTGTTAGGAGATCTGGGAGGAATGAATATTCTTATTAATATGGTCTTATGAACTAAAAAAATAATATGACAAACAAGAAAATGAAGAGAACATTCTATTTAGAAAGAATTATAACCAAACTAGAGAACAAATACATACTAAGCTTTGATGAAGCATATAACTTACCTAATCACAACAAATGTGTCTAGGAGATTTTGGAGGAATGAATGTAGATGATTATGTGTGTTTGTACCTTTATAACTTAGATGTTGCAATGGTAGGGCATTCTATGAACTTACATGTTTTTAATTAAGTAAAACAATTTTTTTACAAGGGTTCCTGAAAGTCAGTAGTTAACAACAAAATACTATTGAAAGTTCAAGTGTTGCAACAAAGCAACAAAGAAAACAATAGGCCAAATCTAGCCATCACAAATAGTCAAAATACATATAGCCAAAATCTAGGGGAAAAGATAAAAAAATAGGAGCACTGATTAGGGCACCATTTCTTTGACCAGCTCCACTTTCTTGAGCTCCAACTCCCCCTTGGCTTCTTCCTCATCATTCTTTGATTGACTATCATCCCAAGAAACCTCCTCTTCCCTCTTCCTCTTTTCTGATCTCCTTCTTTTGGTCAGGTTCTCAACTTATAAAGAATCATCATCATCAACCTCCCTAGTTTCCTCTTTGTTCTTTTCCTCCTTCCCCTTTTTGCTATCCTCCATCATTGAGTGCAACTAAATTATTTCATCATTTATTCCTTTTATAATGTTGAGGCTTTGGTTAGTCGAGCTATGGAGAGAGCTCTCCATGTTAGTTTGTGGTGACTGATTAGGAAAGTACTATATATACTTCATAAATTTTTTGGGGCTCAAGGCATTGCTTCAAAAAAAAATTTGGGCTATTATTTTCCATTTTCCAATGGCACAAAATTTTGGGCTAGTATTCATCAATTGGCTATTGTTTATATTGACCAATGTATGGCCAACATATTGTAACTAATTTTAACCCTAAAGTGGGAAAAATACTTGTATAAAATGGCTTAGGGTTAGGGATTGCTTCATAAGTTGTGATGCAAAAATTGGTTCTTGCGGGAGTATTGAGTTATAAGGGATTATAGATTATAATCAGGCTATAATCACTGGATCATAATAATATCAGACTTGTTGTTTGGTGGATGTAGCTCAAGGATTGGGTGAACCACATTAAATCTTGGTGTCTTGTATCCTTTTCTGCGTGATCTATTATTTTCTGATATTGGTTATATTTGCATATATTTGTTATTTTTGTCTATGGTTTAATCCAAAAAAGTGGTATCAGAGCCTAGTTTTTGTTTTTGTTATCCTCTACAGGAAAGTCTCATGGTTAAATGTGAGTGATGGTAGGCAAGGGTGAGCTAAGGGTTGATAGGTTTAATGGGTAGAAATTTTAGTTATGGAAGATGCAAATGGAAGACTATCTTTATCGGAAGGATTTCTGAAAGCTGTTGGAAGGAAAAAGCAAGAATCAAGGATCTATGTCAAATTACAACTAGGATCTTTTAGACAGAAAACTATTCCAAGGACTCCATAGGAAAATGGAGTGGCTGAATGCATTAACATGACTATAATGGAGTGTGCAAGGAGCATGAGGTTGCATGCTAGGTTTCCCTTACACATGTGGGTGGAGGCTATCAATACTGTTGTATATTTGATTAATAGAAGTCCCTCTACTCCTTTGGGTTGTGGTATTCCAAAGGAAGCATGGACTAGTATGAAGGTGAGTTATTCTTTTCTCAAGACCTTTGGTTGTGAAGCTTTTACTCATATAAATTTTGAAAACAAAACCAAGCTAGAAGCTAAGTCAAAGAAATGTGTATTTGTTGGATATGGTATTAATGAATTTGGTTATAGGCTATGGGATTTTGAAAATCATAAAATTGTAAGAAGCATGGATGTCATATTCAATGAGAAAGTGTTGTACAAAGATTTGTTGTAGAAACATGAGACGGAAGAAAATGATTATGTAGTGTTGGATGATACACCGAAAGCTGATGTTCTAGAAATTCCTCATGATGTGCAACAACCACAACAACAAATACTGCACACACCAGTGAATGTTAGATGGTCAACAAGGCTAATTAGACCTCTAGAAAGATTTTCTACCTCTTTGTATTCCATTTTAATTACTAATGCTAGTGAACCTGAATGTAATGATGACACTGTGCAGGTGGATACTAAGATTCAGTGGGAGTCTACAATGAAAGATGAAATGGGCTCTTTTCTAAAAAATAAGACATGAGATTTACGCAAGTTACCTATAGGTAAAAGGATCTTATAGAATAAGTGGGTTTACAGGTTAAAAGAAGAGGATGGAGCTAAGAAAAGATTTAAAGCCAAGTTAGTTGTAAAAGGATTTGCATAGAAAAAGGGCATTGATTTTGATGATATATTTTCTCCTATTGTTAAAATGACTTCTATCCATACTATTTTAAGTATTGTGGCTACTAAAGATTTGCATTTAGAGTATCTTGATGTCAAAACAACCTTCCTTCATGGTGATTTTCATGAAGAGATATATATGGTTCAGCCATAGGGATTTACAATCAAAGATAAGGAGAACTTAGTTTGCAAATTGAAGAAAAGTTTATATGGCTTGAAGCAAGCACCTTGGAAATGGTATCTAAAATTTGACAATTTTATGCATGAGCATGGATATAGTAGGTGTCTTGTTTACTTTAATAGGTTTGATGATGATAGCTACATTATTTTATGTTTATATGTTGATGATATGCTTGTAGCTATGTCTAACATGGATTAGATTAAGGGGTTGAAACACCAGTTAGCACATGCATTTGCTATGAAGGATTTGGGGGTAGCAAAACAAATCCTTGGTATGAATATTTATAGAGATAGGAAGAATAGGAAATTGAATCTATCTCAGGTTGATTATGTTGAGGTGTTGCAACATTTCTCTATGGAGAATGCTAAAGCTGTTAGCACACCTTTACCTAGTCATTTGAAGTTGACTAAGGAGATGTGCCCCAAGACACAAGAAGAGGATGATAAGATATCAAAGGTACCCTATGATTTAGCTGTAGGAAGGTTAATGTATGCTATGGTATGTACAAGGCTAGATATTGCACATGCAATCAAAGTCATTAGCAGGTATATGAGTCATCTAGGAATTGAGTATTGGAATGTAGTCAAATGGATTCTCAGATATTTGAGAGGAACATCTAGTAAGTGTTTACACTTTGGGGCTCTACTACTAATTTACAGGGCTATGTTGACTCAGATTTGGTAGGGGATATTGATACCAGGAGGATTTCAACAGGTTATGTATTTACTGTTGGTGGGGCAGCCATGAGCTAGGTTTCTAAGTTACAGAAGGTTAATTCTTTATCCACTATAGAGGTAGAGTATGTTGCTACTAAAAAGGTATCCAAGGAGATGATATGGCTTTAGTTCTTCTTGAAAGAATTGGGACACCCTTAGAAGGATAATAGTTTTTTATAAATAGTCAGAGTGCCATTCATCTTGCAAATAATTCAGCTCTACATTCAAAGACAAAACACATACAGTTGCAGTACCATTTCATTCGATCATTTTTGGATGAGGGACAGTTAAAGATGGACAAGATACATATAGATGGCAATCCAGCGGATATATTTACAAAGGTAGTGACAAGAGAGAAGCTGAATTCTTCTTCAGCTTTGGTTGGTCTTCTAGACTGAACCAAAATAAAAGAACAACAAAGTCCACAGTGGTTTGATCTAGCGAGAGCCCCATGTGGTAGCAGTATTGCTATAGGATTAATCTCCAAGTGGGAGACTATTGTCTAGTGTGGAGTCTACTTAGTCCCCAAGTGAGAGATTGTTAGTTTGTGGTGACTAATCAAGAAAGTATTGTACATACTTCATAAATTCTTTGGGGCTCAGGGCATCACCTCAAAAAAAAAAAATGGGTTACTATTTGCCAGTTGCACAAAATTTTGGGCTATTATTCGCCATTCACCAATGGCACAAAATTTTGGGCTAGTATTCACTAATTGGCTATTGTTTATATTCACCAATGTATGGCTAACATATTGTAACTAATTTTAGCCCTAAAGTGAGAAAAATAGTTGTATAATAGGGCTTAGGGTTAGGGATTGTTTCAAAAAAATGTGATACGAAAATTGGTTCTTGTGGTAGTATTGAGCTATAAGAGATTACAGATTATAATCAAGTTGTAATCACTAGATCATAATAGTATCAGACTTGCTATTTGGTGGACATAGCTTAGAGATTGGGTGAACCATGTTAAATCTTAGTGTCTTGTGTTCTTTTATGTGTGATCTATTATTTTTTGATATTGGTTATATTTGTATATTTTTCCATTGTTTAATCCTAACATTCCATGTTTTCCACCCTTTTTTCAATCTTAGACACCCAAGCATCCAACTACCTAATTCTAACATTCCCGTCACCCCCTTCCGGCCTTTCCTACCCCTGGATCCTAAACTCAATCTCTTCAATTTCATGGAAAATCCATTTAATGGACCAAAAATTATCCACCAAACCGTTGCAAGCATTGTTAAGAGGTCCATCCCCATTTCCCTTACATTGTTGCTTAGGATCACCAATGTCAGGTCAATGAGGTCCTCCAACTAAATTTTTCCATCCCTTCCCTCCAAAACCTTTGGGTGGATATGCTCTCTAACCAAACCCATTTTCATTGTGCTAGCATGAAAGTTCCTCCATGTAGTTTTCCTTCCCTTTGCATCTAGAGTAGCAATATTTTTAGCCAAACCGTCTCCCTCATGCCTCTCTTCCTGAGCTTTGATATTGATCTCCTTCTCCTTTCCAAGTTCCTTCTCAGCTTCCTTCCCACCACTGCTCCATTTGACTAGGTCGTCTTCCTTCTTTCTAACTTGAGCCTTATTGGTGCCCACCTCTTTCACATTTACCTCCTTATCCATGTCCATCCCCTCTTCCTCATCATTGTAATCCTCCTCAGAGTTAACCTCATGCTTTATCTTTCTCTTCATTCCTTTCCAAGGCTTTTTTTTCCTTATTCCTTCCCATATCCTTCATGATTTTAGCTACCTCCTCTTCGTCATCCGAGTGCAGACCATTGCTATCCTCCATATTTGAAGGGAGGTAAGAGCTCCTCGTTTCCTCTAAAGAATATGTCTTCTGGACAACAAAATTTCTGTAGGTTTGAGCTTTAAAATGCTCATATAAAAGTAATAGCAAACCCTCATGGAAAGAAGGATTAGAGTACTCTTCTTAAAATCCATGATACTCTTATTTGCAAAGAAAAATAGGTTGAAGGGGATGGAGATTTTATTCCATACCTAAAGTGGTTTAGGATAATGAAATGGTGGATTCAAATCCTATCAAACGTTGTATCAAGTGTAATGTAGGATATAACCGCCCTTAAGACAAACGTCCATAGTTTCTTGGTAGAAGTAGTTTTCACTAATTCCTTCATCTCCATAGCATCCTTTGCAAAGTCCTTCACCGCATGGCCATTTCAGATTATCATAGATCCCAAAACACGCTACTTGTAGTGCCTTTCCCAGTTGGCTGATGTAAAAACGTTTCAACTTACAATTGTCATGGTATCAAGGAAACTTTGCATAAATAACTATTTGAATATGACATATTCTTGTGAACTCAACATTTTGATGGCAATTAGGTTGTTAAAAAGAAGAGTTGTTTTGTTTTATTGGCCCGAGGAGATAGTTTGGATAGTTTTATAAGATATATCTTTATACATAGTTTAAATGTATGTTTTTCCAATAAAAGAATCATTCATCTTGGATTATGGTTTATAAAATTGATTGTTCTTCTTGTGTGCATGGTGTTCATAATTGAATTGTTCAGTTGTTCCTTGTAGTGGGGAAATTAATTTTTTCAATTTTTCCATTTGATATTGGTTCAGCTTAATGTAATTTGAGAAACAATAACATTTCTGTGGTAAGGAGTTGTTGGTCAAGCTTAACCAGCATTAGATTATTGTTGCCTTATATAAAGCTGGTAGTTATGCTGAAGAATCATATACTTTTACAGATGAATTTATTTCCTATATTTTTTATAATAAAATTTAATGCCAAATATTGGTGAAACACACCATCTTAGAGTATTAATAGTTTTGAATAAATGAGAAACAATAAAATGTTCTATTGAAACAAAAGACTAAACCAAGTGAATGTTTCTACGGAACGTGTACTCATCTGATAGATTTAAAATACGAATAAATGATTTCAAAAATGATTAGACTGCCTGTCAGATTTTAAACCAAAGACAATATTGTTGATGACCATATTGAATAAACAACATCTGACACCGCCAGAGTGTCCAAACAATTCTGGCAGCAAGGTCCGCAAAAAAAGCCTATCAGTTTAATAATTTTAGCATTTTTCTCAGGAAAAACTTAAGTAAAGAACACGTCCATTTCTTATAGCAAACTACTTAGACCATTACACTTACGTTTTTTTTGTTAGAGAAGCAATTTCCATGAAACGTGAAACTGTCACATGCGTGCTAAGAGATAACAAGTTTACTGCCCAGAAATTAACACTTAAAAGAGAGAATTAAGTTAAATATTAGCTAACGTTATAAAATTCCTATTTACTATATTATGATAAGAATAGTTATTTCTAAATCAAGTAATGTAGTAATGTAAATGAAACACCAGCTGAACTACAGAATAACACTATTCATACATAATTTATACTAACTAATTATCATTAGTATATGGTAGTAATAAGTAACATTAAATTTTATATTAATTAATTAATTATTATACTATATTAATGTTAGGTCATCTTTATCTAATAAAAAATATGTATATCGATTATTTAATCTTTTATTGCATTAATATTAGAGGAAAGTATCTAATATATGAACATGAGTCAATAGTTGTGTTAGAAGTTGTTAACTAAATATCCACACTTGCTGATTTAATATCCAACATTTTAGACAACATTGTACTAAATGTTGTGACTTTGAAGTTCTTTTTTGCTAATGATGACTACCCATTGCTAAATGAAATGTGTTCCTTATATTTTAAAAAGAAACCAATTTTGTGATGCCACATCAATTGCATAAGTATGGTGGTCTATAATGCACTATGATTTTTGTCACTATTTTTGTGGATTTTTTGGACAGCTTGGCCAAAAGCATGCTAATGTGATATCATATTTGATAGTATGGCCATGAAACCTTAGTTGTAAGTAGGAGACTTGCCAAGCAAGAAGTTGTAAAAAAAATGAGTGATTTGAAATTTACATGCAAGATTTTGAAAAGTGTAAAGTGATGGTGTTCAACTACTAGGTTCTATATTTTAACTAAAAACTTACATAAAATAAATCAAGACATAAAATTCCAAGATATCTAAATTCATAAATAAATAATTTACTAAATTTTATACAAAAAGACAAGGTAGATGATTTTATATACACATAGTCTATATTTCATCTTTTATGAGGGTTTTTATAAAAGTATAGTAATTTTTTACATTTTATTTTTTGTTAAGTATATCTAGTAGAAGAATATAAGTTGCTATTGTTTTCCCTTAGATTTTGAAAGTTAGTTTTTATAATTTAACTAATAGGCTATTTGAGAGCTTTGCTCTTTTTTGTTAGTTTTTTTTTATTGTGCAAATCATTTTGCATAAATTTCTATTAAAAATATTAATATTGAGAAAGTATATTATGAATTTATTGAGGCGATTACTAATTTGATCTCTGAATTTTATGGTCTTTTGCTATGCATGTGATGTATTCTATAGTTTTTCTTCTACCTTCAATATAGTTTATGATCTTTCCTTTTGAAAATATTATTTGTTCTTTCTCATAATAGACTATGTTAGATTGTCATTGTATTATCATTTGCATGCGAAAATTAACTATTGCAATTACTGATTATTAATCTCCTATCGTAAACAATTATTAAATTGCTAAAAACAAATTCTTAGCTAATATCAAAAAATAACACAATTGCAACTTCACTTATATAATATGGAAAGAAATGTGCAACACAATGAACACAATATCTTTGGACAAATTGTCCTTGGAAAAACCCCTAAGGGAAAACTAGTTATATAGATGAGGAATTATATTAAACTTCAACAAATCAAAAGATACAAAATTCCTTGCCTCTCACTAGCAGAACTTTGACAACCTCCTAATTTCTCTCATTGATGTTCCCCACTACTATTCCCATGCTAACAATGTGCCCTTGCTAACACTACAAGATTGTTTGCTAACACTACAAACTTACAAACTCATTTGCTAGCACTGCAAATGTTTCTCTAAACTTCTTCCTTGTTCTTCCAAATGCCCTCCTTGATCTCATTTTATACTACTCATGTTGAGAAATCAATGGTTGAGATTGATTTTCAATCAACGGTCGAGATTAAAACAACTTAACAACCCTAACCAAGTCAGTTTCTAGTTGTTTCCAAAATTGGTCAATTAATTAACAAATATTTGTCCGTAACCTAACCAATTAGTTAGCAAAACAATTACTTGCTAAATAATAGCAAATGGAGGAACAACTATCCAAAGCTAACTAAACTAACACTCCCTCTTAGCAAGGAAGTTGTTCTATATGACATCTACCTTATCTCTGAAGAAGATAAATTTTGCCTTCAACAATGCCTTAGTCAGAATGTCTGCTACCTGCTCCTTTGTAGGTATGTATTATAGTTGGACAACTCCCCGTTGTACATAATCTCTGATGAAGTGATATCTGATATCTATATGTTTAGACCTATCATGAAACACTAGATTCTCAGACAGCTTGATGCAACTCTGATTATCACAATGTATCACAGTAGTCTCAACCTTCTAACCAAACAAAGCTAGTAACAACTTTTGAAGCCATATAGCTTCACATGTCGCCATGTTAGCTGCTATGTATTTTGCTTCTGTTGAAGCCATAGCCATAGAGTTTTGCTTCCTATTGAACCAAGAAATAACTCCTAATCCCAAGCTAAAACAACACCCTAAAGAGTTCCTTTTGTTCGTTGTACTTCCTGCCCAATCTACTTTAGTATAGCCTATCAACTTGATACCTTCACCTTGAACATATCTAATCCCATACTCAACTATACCATGCAAGTAATGCAATACATGCTTAGCCACTATCCAATGCATTATCTTTGTTTCAACCATGAACTGACTAAGAGAGTTAACTACAAATGCTATATATGGCCTGATGTTGACCAAATACATTAGCGAATCGATCAACTATCTAGTATAAAGTGGGATCTACATCCTTCTCCTTAAATGTATTTACCTTCCTCCAATTTGTGATCATGGGTGTAGACATGGCTTTGTAATTCTGCATCCCTAATCTCTTCAAGATTTCAATGCAGTATTTCTCTTGACTAAGGAAAATCTCCGCATCTGTCTACCACACTTCCA
Organism: Cupressus sempervirens; assembly: GCA_028749045.1. Classification (NCBI taxonomy): domain Eukaryota; kingdom Viridiplantae; phylum Streptophyta; class Pinopsida; order Cupressales; family Cupressaceae; genus Cupressus; species Cupressus sempervirens. The sequence continues at coordinate 219,315,980 of CM053787.1, forward strand.
TGCCTAGAAAGTAGTGCATAAGTCCCAAATCTTTCATCTCAAACTCTTCTACAAGGTTCTTGTTGTAGTCCACTATGAGCCCTATTGAACATGTAAGAAACAAGTCATCCACATAAAGAACAAGAATGAGAATCTCACCCCCAACCATCAAGTGGTAGAGGTTAGCATCTGATTCACTCTTCACAACGCCCATTTTTTGCAAGTATGTATCAATGTGCTCATACCGTGCTCTAGGAGCCTGCTTGAGTTCGTATAATGCTTTCTTCAATCTGCACATGTGGGTCTCTTTGTTGTGTGCTACAAAGCCTTCTAGTTGTTCTATGTGTACCTCGTCCTTCAACTCACCATTAAGGAATGTTTTCTTGACATCCATTTGATCAATCTGCTATCCCATTTGTGTTGCAAGTGAGATTATAGCTCATATAGAAGTATACCTAGCAACTGGAGAAAATGTCTCCTCATAGTTTATTCCCTCCTTCTAAGAGAACCCCTTTACCATGAACCTCACCTTGTATTTCTCGATGCTACCATTTGCACCGTGTTTTATCTTATAGATCTAGCATGATCCAACTACTGCCCTATCTATTAGTCTAGGCACTACCTCCCACACATCATTCTACATTATTGAGAAATATTCCTCAACCATAGCATATTGCTATACTTGATGTTCTATAGCTTCTTGATAGCTAGAAGGCTCACTATCTACCAACTAACTAACTAATGCCACATAGTCATTGAACTTGGCTGGTTGTCTCCGTTGTCTAGTACTTTTCTTAGAAGCTCCCACAAACTCTTGAGTATCCCATTGTGTATTTGGAACCTCATGGTTCTTGTGTCCAACTGTAGAGGATGAAATGTCAACCTCTAAGTCCTTTAGATGCATTTCCTATTGCACCTGTTGCTCCATACCTTGTGAATCTTCACTACCCGAGTCTACATTTTTACTGGTAACTGTACTTGAGCTTTTTTACCCTTGACTCGATCTTGGAGCCTCTATTGGCTGCTTACTTTGATCATCTACTAGAAAATCTCTAGATCTCCTAAATGCCTTGTCTCCATGAACTTGACATCACGTCTGACAATAATTCTTTTAGTCCTCGAAGTGAAAATCCTATATGCCTTTAAGGTCTCACTGTACCCAATAAAGTACCCCCTCTTTGCAATCTGATCTAATTTTGTACATGTATCTCCAGGAATATGACAATACGCCAAACTCCTGAATATCCTGAAGTGACCAACATCTGGCTTCTTCCTTGTGAAAGCCTCCTCTGGTGTCATCTTCCCTAGCACCTTGTGTGGAACTCTATTCTGAATGTAGACTATTGTATTACACGCCTCTGCCCATAAGTAACAGGGCATTTCCTGGTCATGTAGCATAGCTCTTGCTGCCTCCGATATAGACCAGTTCTTCCTCTCAGCAACTCCATTCTACTATGGATTGTAAGGAACAATCCATTCTCTCTTGATTCCTTCTCTGGTACAGAACTTCTGGAAGAAATTTCCTTTGTACTCGCCTCCATTGTCTAACCGAAGAACCTTTATCTTCTTTCTTGTCAAATTCTCCACAAGAGCCTTGAACTCTTGGAATTGACTGAAGACCTCATCCTTAGTCTTCAAGAAGTATATCCAGGTCTTTCTAGAGAAATCATCAATAAAAGTAACATAGTACTCATATCCTCTAAGAGATTTTGTCAACATCAGTCCACAAACATCTGAATGTACTAGATCAAGAACACCCTTAGATCAGGTGTAATTCCTTGGAAAAGATGCTTTCATGAACCTCCCCAACACACATCCCTTACATACATCATCATGCTCTATGCTCACCTTTGGAACACCTGGCACCATCTCACAAAGCTATCTAAGTGCTCCATGATGAATATGATCCATCTTCCTATGCCATAGCTCTCCAAGATCTCTAAGATTAATGTTTCTCATGAGTTCCTTAGGAGTATCAAACTGCAATCTATAAAGGTGACCACTCCTAACTCCAATAGTTATGGGTGATTTCCAATCCTTATGCTTAATCAACACATTTGTCCCTCTAAAGAGTACATTATACCCCCTATTATGAAGAACAGATACAAAAATCAAATTCACACCTAAACCTAGCACATGCAACACATCATGAAGTGGAATTATCTTTCCATTCTCCCTCTGAAACTAAATAGTCCCTTTCCCAATTGGGTTGAGTTTGGACAAGTTTCCCATAGAAATCTGGATGTTGGTGTCCTCGTCCTTATAACTAGAGAAGTACTCTCTAACTCCTGTCATATGAAATGACTGCCCACTATCTATATACCAAACTCACTATGAGGTTGAGCTAACCATACAAGCTATGAGTGCAAACTCATCTTCCATTCTACTGGAGAGTTCTTTTGTACTTGCTGAAGCTGCCACCTGCTTCTTACCCTTCTTCCTCTTTGGGAAATCATTAACATAGTGGCCAAACTCATGACATCCAAAGCACTTGACCTTAGAAAAGTCCTTGTTCTTCTTCTCACTTTGTGAATTCGATCCTTTACTAGATCCCTTCTTTGCTTTCCCTTTAGCTGCTAGGGCAATGTTCTCTTGTTCCACCTCATTTTTCTGACTCGTGTTGGCCCCATTAACAAGACTCAGTCTAAACTCCTCTTAAGTGAAATCAGTCCATAGTCGATTTCAACTCGGTAAAGTATGTCGTCCACTAACAACTTGAACAAAGACACTCCATTGTTTAGTAAACCCATTTAGGGCTATTCTCACTAGCTCGTCATCACTAGGGCTATCTCCAACAGTTGCTAACTCATCCTTGACAAGTCTGAGCTTGGTGAGGTAACTTGTGACATCTTCTCCCTAGTTCCTCCAGGTATTCTTTAGCTTCTCTCTGAGAATCAACTTCCTGTTGGTGGTAGCATTTTGGTATAGATTCAGAATGGCATCCCACATCTTATTTTTCGTATCTAGCTCTGTGATATGTGGAACAATATGATCCTTCACACCATCAAGGATAATCCTCCTTGCCTTGGCATCATCCTTCTTATATGTTACAAGCTGTGTTGCATCCGTTGGTATAGGTACATCACTGGTAGCATAATTCTTGATACCATTCTCTTCCAACAATAATGAAATTATGGCCTTTCAGACACCAAAATTTGAGGCACCATCCAATCTATCCTAATCTCTCAAACCAGCTAAAGCCATCTCAAGGGATTAAAACAATAATAAATATAAAGGGATCAAAGTTTATTTTCTAGGGAAAAACTCTTCTACCCTTAACAATGCTCTAATACCATGTAAAAATTAACTATTATAGTCACTGATTATTAATCTCCTATCGTAAATGATTATTAAACTGCTGAAAACAAATTCCTAGCTAATATCAAAAAATAACACGACTGCAACTTCACTTATAAAATACAAAAAGAAATGTACAACACAATGAACACAATATTTTCTGACAAATTGTCCGTGGAAAAACCCCTAAGGCCCCGTTTGGTGAGTGGAATAGGAATACGTATTCTGGAATACGTATTCCAAAAATGACGAATTCCTTGTTTGGATGCACCAAAACGGGATTGGAATACGAAGCAAAAATGGAATACGTATTCCATTTTTGGCCCAAAAATGGGGTTTTGCAATTCCACCAAAATAGGTGGTATTGGAATACGTATTCTTATTCCATTTTTTTAAATTTTAGAAAACATAAATTTTCGGGTCCGCGAATTCCCATCAAATATTGGCTGAACCAAACGGAGAACAGGAATACGTTCTATTCCGGAATACGTATTCCAGAATACGTATTCCAGAATACGTATTCCTATTCCGCTCACCAAACGGGGCCTAAGGGAAAACCAATTATACAGATGAGAAATTATATTAAACTTTAGCAAGTCAAGAGATACAAAATGCCTTGCCTCTCACTGGCAGAACTCTGACAACCTCCTAATTTCTCCCGATGATATTTCCCATTGCTATTCCCACGCTAACACTATGCCCTTGCTAACACTGCAAGATTGTTTGCTAACACTGCAAACTTACAAACTCATTTGCTAGCACTGTAAATGTTTCTCTAAACTTCTTCCTTGTTCTTCCAAATGCCTCCTTGACCTCCTTTTATACTACTCCTACTGGAAAACCAATGGTCGAGATTGATTCTCAATCGACGGTCGAGATTAAAACAACTTAACAACCCTAAACCAAGTCAGTTTCTAGTTGTTTCCAAAAGTGGTCAATTAATTAACAAATATTTTTCTCTAACCTAACTAATTATTTAGCAAAACAATTACTTGCTAAATAATATCAAATAGACGAACAACTGTCCAAAGCTAACTAAAATAATATTCTAGATATTGTACATATTTTCACAAGAAAGCAATAACATTCATAGCTTTGGATGGATTATTTACTCTTAGACAGTTAAACCTTTTGTCTTTTGTTTTTTCTGAATATATATTTTATTTATAGATTTATTGAGTGAAATGTGTATTTACGTTTGAATGGAATATCGATTTTATTGTGAATTATCGCTAAGAATATATCTTTAAGCAAGTGGATTTATTCTATTTTGTTTACTCCATTGAAAGCACTGCTATATTGTCATCATGATAATATTTTTTTATTTTAATTCAGAGAGATGTTTTCCTTTCAAAAGTTTTTACCCAGAGATGCTTTCGGGATCTTTTGGTTATATTTAATTGAGTACTAATCCTCATCATACTCTATAAATAAGCTTTAGATCGGGTAGATTTTTCTCCTCTCTCCTCAAAGAATTTATTAGAAAATTGCAGTTGTATTCTAATGTAGTCAGATGAGAAGAGATTTTAATGTGAAGGTACACAATCAATGAAAGTTTTGTAATTATATTTCTAAAAGATGTAATCTTGTAATCAACCATATTTGATATAACTAAACTCACATTCCATTTGTCAAAATTTCCATCCCTTTTGATTGAAAAGTGTTGAATGGGCTAAAAAAAATGGAAGAATTTGAAATGTTTGTACTTGGTTTTAATGAATTTGAATTAGATTTGCATTTCCTGGAGTGTACAACATACATGAAACATAGGATACCTATTTTGGAAACCATTTCTCAAATTAGGCAACTTCATTGGGTTTTTGTTTTATAACACCATGAAGGTTTTCTTAAATTTATCAGTAGACTTATGCTTTGTGGGGTTGATTCTCTTTTATCCTTTTGGCAATCATTTAATTTATTCAAAATCATATTGAAGTTGCTACCCTATTTGAATTAGTAAAACAAATAACAATGTGTCATTTTCTATCATTATGTTATTTCCTGCCTAAAAGGTAGGAGATTATAGTTTTCACCCTCTTCATGGTATTAATAAATGTTTTGGCAGACTTTGTAAACATTAGTTAATTTTAATTGATTGACAATATTAATTTTAAATGAACATTTTCCTATTCTATTGCTATTTTTTGATTGGCTATGAAAATTTTTTCACTGGTTTAAAATATTTTTTAAAGAAAAAATGATTAAAATTATTTCAAGCTTCGGGCATTTATATATTTTAGCCGATGTGGAATGCATTAAAAGAAGGCTAACACCTCTTAGACAAGGAATGGTAGTTAGACAAGGATATTGACTCTATCATAGGAAGAAGAATATTAAAAACTTGGCTAAGCCAAAGCGAGTATATTTGATAGATTGGGGTCCAATTGCAGCACAAAAGATTTCTTCCTAGCCTATTTCAGCATTAGAAGGAAGAGGAGACAGGTGAATAAACCCTGACATGTAAAGTTCTCTCCTACCAATGCCTTTTGAAGCTTTTGCAAATATATAGAAAATGTCAAAATATAATAGTCAAGAATGAACCCATTTTCAAAGTACTATGAAACAAATAATAATTAAAAATCATTACCAACATTAATTTTGTAGAGAGTGTGTACAATGTTTTGTTATGCTCTTAAGAATGGAATACTTGCAAAAAATACAAACACTCTAGAAATACATAGAAGACTATTTCAATACAAAAATTATGCAATATGGGAAAAAAAAAAAAATAATATAAAGGATAGGAAAAGTGTCATAAATTAAAAATTAAAAATTAACGTAGTCTAAGGGATCTTGTTGTGTAGATTCATATTTGACCTCCTTATCATAGTTTTCCTTAAAGAGCTCAAAACTAATCATGTAAGCTTGTAGTTGTAGCTACCTAAATATTGTTATTATCTTGTTGTTATAATGGGTGATGGTTGGCGAGTTTATCCAACTAATTGATAGAGTTGTCAAAACTTTCGAAGAAGTTATTCTTGTGGAGCTTGTTATTATTACCATCTTGCAACAAATTGACCAAGGAAATTGAGATGAATATTTTTAACCCTACAATTGGCAACATTCATCTAGACCACATGCATGTAGGCAAATATTAGGCCTCAAAAACATAAACTAAAGCCATAATAGCATAAATAACTCATAATAGTCATACACTCTTCTAGAAAAAATAAATTGAGCAAAAAATTGTGAGATCCAATGAGAGAATGAAAAGGTTAATGAAGATGTAGGAGGCGACTCAGGCGAAATTGTAAATCTAGGAGCCATTAAGGACCATGAATAATCGACTTTAACAATATCGCCACAACAAATTATTGTAAACTGATGACTGGCCAATTGAAAAATCATTAAAAAGGTGTTCTATTTAAATAGTAAACAGAGCAAATTGAATTAGAAATTCTTGCATATCAAGACACTAGACCAAGCATTCATAACTGAAATTGATACCAAACATTAAATTATAAACTAGGCTTTTGAGAAAAGAGTTGAAATGTCTAAAATGAAATCGATTATAAAATATAAAAGAACCCATTAAAATGTCATTCGATTCAAATGCATTGTAATTGAAATCTTAATTCTTGAATCAATATCACCCCTTAATAACATGTAGTGCCTCTCCCATTTGACTTCTGTAAGTCATCCTGATGGATGCAACCTTGCTGATCTTTTGTTGTGATGGATCATGATTGTGACCCTGAGTGGTCTACACCATTGAGGTGTTTAGATTTATGTTTCTGTATCAGTTGTGTTGATTATGCTTTTGACTGATCTTTGAGATTATGATGTGATTTTTGGTTCACTAAGGTTTGTGCCAGTGGTTACCAGGAGCGATGTGGTATCATGAGGTTGTTCCATGATTACCCTGAGATGTGTGCAGAGATTGCACTATGTTCTTTTACCATGCTACAGTGGACTGGGTTCCTGTAGCAGTGGTTAGTCATGTTTATGACTGTGTTCGCTTATATGTTTTAAATGCCTTTTTAATGCAGAGTAATCAATCATTTTTAAATGCTTAAGTAATTATAATGGATTGTTCTTGTTGGATTATTTGGTTATGTGCTGCGGACATTTACCTTGTTTTATTTTGATATGAGAGATATCTGTTCTCATGTTATGTTTACATTTGAGATGACCTGAGGGTCAAATGTTACTCTTTGATTCCAGTATCATAGATATTAGACTACTATGCTGTTCAGTTAATCATATTGCATGATGATGCTATTTTGAGATGACAGTGTGTTTTACGATGTTATCTGGTTATCTGGTATTTGGACATACCTCTGATTTTGTTATGTGATGGATTTAATGCTATGGTTATTTACTTCATTCCTGCGTTGCTATGCCTTTTGCGAACGTGAGTGATGTAAATAGATTATTTTAATATAATTAAATAAATGGTTAAATTAGGTGATTTAATGCATTTATTGCTTCGGCTATGTTATTATATGCAATTGCACTTGATCGTGTTGTTTAGTGTGCAGGATTTATATCCCTGGCAGTGGCACATGGAGTTAGTGATTCAGCCGTTCATATTTTACCAATGTCGCCCATGTATGGTTGACGTATCCTTAATTAAATGTTTAATTTAAACCTTTCGGTGATTATTAAATCCGAACTCATTTGCATTATGTGATTAGACCAGTAAGCGTGTCTGTGCATTTAGAGTTTCGCTTTGTCGCGAAAGTTATTCAGGAGATTTATGTGTTTTTGGGTTTTCGGGCTTTTTAATTGATTTATTTTAATTTCTGGCAGCTTTGCCATAGATGAATTCCTATTTATAGGAATATCCTATTTTCGTTTGGTAACTAGATTGGCTGGTTAGATGCCCTAATCGATTATTCACCCGAAAAGTGAATAAGTATCCAAAGAGGAATTTAATTCCTCACTTCTCACTTCCAAATTGGAAAGTTGGAGAGTAAAACCCAAAAATCCTCTTCATGAGGATTTACTGTTTTGTTCGTTGTGGGAGCTACGGGTGTGGGATCGTCGCGAGGTTGGGCTTGTTGGATCCAGCTCGGGGAAACCTTGGATTGCCGCGATTTTCAGCTACTTCTGTGCGATATTTATTTTATGGTTCAGATTCCCGTTTTGCCCTTTTGGTTGTGAGGTAGGGCTTTCTCGTTTTAATGTTTCTGCTCCATTTCAACTTCTGTTTTTGGTAGCCGTTTGTTTGGAGGCTGAGAACTAGTGTTCCCCTCTATTTCTGTATGTTAGTTCTACCCGGTTGGGCGGGTATGAACATTTCCCTATTTTTTGGGAAGAGGGTTTGGAGTTTTGCACCGTTATGCTGGCCGTTTTTGCATACGGTGTCCGATTTCATTTATTTTTGGATTTTTGGGGTTTTTGAACCCAAAGGCCAAATGGGTTTTAATTTTGTAATTTTTCAAATTTTTGGGGTTTTTACCTCGTTTTGCATGCCACCTTGTTTTCTCGGGTTTTCCTGGCACATTGTGGTTCGTGGACCTGGATGATCCATTTGGATATCAGTCAGACCACTATTGCACTTTTATGTTGCATTGGGATGCGTGTTGCATCCGTACTCCCAACGTTGTGTTCGGTTGAGTGATTTATACCTGGTGTTATTGTTTCTTTTAGACCTTTGCTTTTGTTTCGTGAACGCTAGGATTCGCATAGAATCCATACTCTTGGATTGAGGCCGGTTGAGTGAGTTCACGATGTTTGGTCTTGTTACATCATTGGGATTCGTGTAGAATCCATACTCTTGGATTGAGGCCAGTTGAGCGATTTCATGGTGTATGATTTTATTGGCTTTGGGATTCGTGTAGAATCCATCCTTCCCGTGTTGCTTTCAGTGGGATGTTTTCTTTGCATTATGTTCTCATTCCTATCCTCATGTTATGATCTTTGTGATGGTGGTGCGCCACACACGAGTACGTGCGCGTACATTTGTTGGGTGACTTGCGAGGCCCAATCTTTCATGGATTTACCAAAAGTTATGATCATTGGGGTTGGGATGGGAGTATGCATGCCCATGGGCACTTGTTGTAGGATGAGCATGGGTAGGGTAGGGTAGCATCTGGAGGGGGCTTCTATCTCGCAGCCCGACGATCATGGCGTCATGGGTTGGCAGAGGAAGCTTTATATAAGTGATAACTAAATAAAATGTGTGATTGTTAATAAAACTTAAGATAAGTAAAATGTGTGAGCACCCGATTAAGTTTGAGGACACAACGTGTGAGCACCCGTTTAAGTTTGAGGACACACGATCCGAGCTTGGGCTTTTTGATGCTAAGCGACTCTCCAGGATGTTAGCCCCTACATAGTAGCCTATTGAGTGTCTGACCAGGACCTTTACTCCTTGCATTGTCTTAGGTTCTTGGTTCAACCATCATACTGTCTGGCGTGAGTGTTAGCCATGGATTTTGTGTTTTATGTGTGTTTGTGGTTGGATCATTATCTCCATCAGCACGGCGGGTGTGGACCTACGGGTGCCACGTGGTTGGGAGGCGTAGCTAACTTCACCACTGCTAGGGATCGGTGTACAGAGACAATCTTTGTCCTAGTGCGACCGTTGCTGGATGTTTTCACTTGGTACTTCAGGTTCTGGAGTATGCTTTCTTGTGATTTATGATTTCATTAGGATGCTTGTATATCATGTTTAGATGATGTTATTTTATTTGGCACATTCCCTTATTATGATGTTTAGCATATGATTAGATGCTGTGAATTGTTGTATTAGCATATCTGTTGCTTATTGCTGTTTAGCATGTAATAGGAGATGTTATCTACTATAGGATTATCTTATGCATTATCACTAGCATGTTAGATTTTCTTATGCTGTTATTATGCATGTTTTAGTAGTGACGTCCCTATTACGACAGTACTGACGATCTGGTTAGTGGCTTGGGATGTTACGCATGGGGGATGGCTAGGACCCACGATGGTCTTATGATGCTATTGACGGTTGGGAGGAATCGCGTACTTAGTTTGGTTGTTTTGTTCCTGAGATGTATTTATGTACATTGCGATGTTGCTTTTGTTCTTGCACTCGAGTGTTCATTCCTCGATTCACGTGGATTCAGTACTCCCCGGTGTGGAGGTTCTTTTGTTGGTTTTTCCCCATTTTTGAGTTCTGGAAGTGTTTTTTTCTTTTTATGGGCGACATTTTTTCAGCATTGTGTGACACTGATAAAGTATCGCACACCCATACAAAGAATGTCGCACGGCTTTATGAGAAATGTCGCGCGATACTTTTCTAGTATCGCACGCCTTCTTGAGAAGTGTCGCACTCAGTAAGGGAGAAGTGTCGCCCTCCCTTAGTAAAATGTGTCGCACAATTTTTGTGAAAAACCTGCGCGTGCCATCAGTAGGCACTTTTCTTCGTGATATGATCTTTTTGAGAGTGGTTTTGGATACCCTTTTGGGCGTTCTTCGAGCCTATGTTGTTGCATTTTGTACTTAGGAGGTTTTCTTTGAAATTTAGTTTTTGGATTTCTGTTGTAGTCCTTCGGGGTTTAAAATATATTGTTTAAGTATAAGTTGACGTATATTTAATTCCTTATACTTAAGATATATTTTAATATATGCGACAAATCGTTTGAGATAGGTTTCAGACCTCTCAGAGATAAGTTATGGATTCTAGGAAATTTCAGGGCTTCAGAAATCCAGACTTAGCCAATTTTCAGGGCTTCAGGATTTCAGACTTAACCAAATTTCGGGATTCTGCATTTTACCCTAGCTTGGTGTTTTGTTGATGAGTGGTCATTTCTTGTGCCCTCATCTTGTTGTTGTCGTTGTTGGCTTTGTTTGTGTGTGTTAGTTTGGTAGTGGCGTTCGGAGATTCGTTGGTTGCCGGGATTGTGTTGAAGTCTTCCGTTGCGATCTTTGTGATCCCTGTATGATGTTGTCATGTGCATTCATACTTGTTAAAAAAAAAAATATCTTGGCTTGATTTGAATCCTTGTTTCCAAGGATCTCCGGGCGGGGCATTACATAACAACCAAAAATAAATTCATCTGGACTCCTTAGCACCCTGTATAAACAACACTCATACCATGATTTATCAATAAATTAAATTAAAATTTGATGCTTGACTGGTTCTCTCTTAACATTAACTAATAAAAAGTTTCATGAAACAAACCATGAAAGATTGTTTGCTTTGTCTTCAATTTTAATGTCACTTGCTATGGTTGGCTGTAGAACTTGTTTATTTTAAAGTTCTTGTGTAAGCAGTTGAACTACCATTTGTACATTTAGTCATTTAGATGTTGTTGAAAATGAAATTCTTTGATAAGTATTTTCAGCATGAAAAATTCCAATTTTTAAAGCTAAATGGCATAACTTATGTCTCTACCAATTTTTTTTTTTACATTCCATTACAAGGCTTGGTATCAATCCTATTAAAGCCCGTGGTTGACTTGGGAAAGGTAATAGGATGTTATTTTGTACTATAAACATAGGGGGTTAGGCAACTGCATAGGGAGATATTTATATTTTCCTATTGTAGGTTATGCTTTCTAGATTGTATGAAGCTTGATCTATAACTAGAATTAATATCGGTGATTATTTCTTAGCTTTATATGTAGTATCATAACTTTTAGAAGTTAATCCAAAGATTGAAGTATATTTTGAGATGCCAATTTTGTGAAGCTCAAAATTAAGTAACTGACAAAACCTTGGTTTATTATGAACAAGATATATTGAAATGTGTTAAAAGCCTCATAGTAAATACTTTGTGCATATTTTAAGAGTCTTTCAGAGCTAATGCAACTTGACAATAGCAAACTATACATTCAATGACTTTTTCAAAGTTTCTATGCTTTCTCATTGAAATTGTCAAAATAAAATGGATTAGAATTTATGAACTTTCCACTTTATCCAATCTATGAAAATATGAATTCAAAGTTTATAAAATATGATCTATGGAATCATGTAGACCACTCAGCAGAGGGCCTATAAACAATTGACTATGGATTCTCAAAATTTTACATTTGTGTAGAAAATATTGAATGTTGTAAAACTAATACTTTCATTTTAATAAAATATTATGTCTCCATGAATTTTGGATTTTTGGTGCCCCGTGTACTCCCCTCCAACAACAAAATGTCAGTTGACAACATGCCATTAATAGAAAATTCTTTGTATGCAAAAAAAACATTAGAATGATTTGAATTGGGAACTTTGGTAGAGTCCTTTTATCTTAATTGTAGCACATTGAACAATAATGATTATAAATAAAATAGATTTAGAATATAGGATGAGTTTTGCTTTTGCTATCCTCCATAACTTTAGATTTACATAAAATAGCTACATTGATTTTGACAAGAATGTAGAATTGACATTGTAAAATTTGTCCATTCTTTTAGTAACTTTATGTGAATTTGAGTCCTTCATTACAAAGTATCATACATGCTCACATCATGTTCTTCCATTTTTTCCTACTTCAGGGACTAAAGAACATAATGCACAGTACATCGAAGGAATTTCTCTTCTCAACTATTCAAGGTTAGTTGCAATTGCTATGATTTGTGTTACAAAAATAAAAGTATATATTGTCACTAATTTTTGTGTCATATTTTTATTTTGGTTTGACTTCATCCATCAAATGACTAATACATTTCCAACCAAATCTAGTACATTAGGAGAGAAATCATCAAAAAATCAAATTGTAGTAGAAACATACAAAGAAAATGACAAAGTAGAAACATATCAATTGACAATGCTCTTGACAATGTGGATTGCTTTCAAATAAATTCATTTAACAAAAATGGAGCTCCTTCGGATATTGATGAAACTGCAACCTCTAACAAGTTGGAATAGTGTGATTTTTATGCAACTCTTACAAATCACATTGCAAAATGAACATCTTTACAGGGAATACTTGCAGCTTAAAACAAATTGTTCTCAAAATTCTCTTCCTAATTTTATTTTAGTTAACAAATTTATGTAAACAATAATCCTGAACAATTATTTGTTCGAAAACTAGTTCATCTCAATACTTAAATATTTGATTATCTAACCAAGAGGTAGGGACTCTAGCTCCACAAGAGCACTTGTTATTTTGTAGTGTTTTAAAAGATATAGTATGTTGTAACATTCTACAGAATTTATTAGTACTTGCCAATAGGCTAAGTACTATTGTGACAATTTTTGCATTTCATGCCTTAACTAGTGATTAAAACTTATTGTTTTTATGAGTTTAAATTTATCATTTTGAAATTTTAAATTATTAAATATATATTTAGATACAAGTTTCTTAACTACAAAATTTCTATTAAATATTTTTTGATGATTTGATTGGATGAATCATTGTGAGTTTTATATGTGCAGGAGTGGAGTTAAATATTTTTATTTATAAGTAAGTTAGTTTAGATGTTTATAATTTCAATATTTTATTTTTAAGAATTTTTTTTTCATTCAACTATAATATTTTAAAATATATTATCTATATTTATATTATATAATATTTTAAGAAACGCTATTATATATTATTATTAAAATATTTTTATTTTGATATTATAATTTATTTATAATAGTATATATGATATAAATGAATAGAATTTAACTATATAAGATTTGTGTTGATTATTTATATTTTATATACTATGATAAGTTTATTATTTTAACATTAGAATTATACTAAAACCTATTAAAACTAAGGGAAGTACTAAGCCATTATATGACACTTTTTAAATTTATCCCTATTGATAAATTGAATTTTCCAACCTATCTCAACTTAGAAAAGAAGTAAACAATGTGTTATTTTCTATTTTTTATTTTTCTTTGATGTGGTAGATATTATTTAAAATTGTCTATTTTCTTTTTCTATAAATTTCTCTCTTGCTCAAATCTTTGATAGTCTAGATGAAACATATTTAGTATCTTTATATTGGTATGTCTATTGAAAAATTGAGTTTGAATTTTAAATAATGATATTTAAAATTTCTATGTTAATTTTTTTGGTACATCTTGTTGTTAGTAAAATGCTACACTTTTTTTTGTTTTTGGAAGAAAAACCAAATTAATATTTTTATTTTCTTTATTGTTATTACTAATTAATTCATTAGTACCATTGCACTCACCTTTTTACTTATTAGTTATAATTCATTTAATTTTTCCTTAGTTATAAATAATAATTTTTTTATTTTAAAATAACATTTGAACTTCATAAATCTAAGATGCATTTTTTAAACTTAATAAATTACTTATATTTGAGATAACTGGTTCCCATTAGTTCATCATTGCAAGCACAAAAGTGTGCAATTGCCAGTTGTAAACTTTTTAAGTTGGTAGGTTGCCCGTGGTTGTGTAATAATGGATGATATTTAAGAATTTTCTACAATAGGTTGGTGTTTTATATTTTAATTATATTTCACATTTTAGTTGTTTAAAAGTTGTTTTCTTGCAACCTTCTGCATTGAAGTATTATTGTTAACCTTGGATACTTTAGACTTTTAAAAATTTATAATAAATAAATAAAGTTGGGTTAAGGTTCTAGTTAAGGGAAAAACTAGTACTAGAAAATCCAAGATTTTTTTTTGTTTTACTAAAAAGCTTTGTCCTTTCATTGCGATTTTTGGGTCAAAAATTTGATTTCACGAATTGAAAAGGAAAGTTAAGAATTAAAATACATCACCTAGGTTATGTTGATAATGATAAAATTTTCCAATATGAAAATCTTATAATAGGAAAGCAAATGAAAATAGAGCTTATGCAAGGTTTCGAGAATATCACAAGCACAAGGCTTGTCAAGTGGGTATCAATTTTTTCAATGCATTCAAAACTTGAATTTAGTGTGCTAAAATATTAGTTGAAATTGAAATTCAAAAACTTTACTTGTCAATTGATGTTTGTTACAATCTTGTTGCCAATGCTTTTGATCTAGTATTTTTGAATGACTGAAAATTGAAGTGAGTGTATAATACAATGCATGGTTATTTATAAATGTAATAGTACTCTATTTTACTTTAATAAATATTTAAATTGTAGAGATTTTGCAAATTTTATGTAGCTCAAACATTTTGTTTGCCAATGTCACTCAAAATAGTACATTGTAAATATAAAGTTATAGAATTTGATTAATTTAGTTAAATAAGTAAATAAATTTATTTTTTAAAACAATCATTACTTCTATTAGTAACTTAAAATAATACACTGTAAGTATAAAGCTTTAGAAGTTGATTAATTTACTTAAATATAAGTAAAGAAATTTATTTTTAAAGCTATCATTATTTCTATTAGTTAATAGCAATAAAAATAAATAGGACTCTACTTTTGTTCAGTATATGCATGCCCGTCCTCTACTAGGTGTGTTTGTTCTTGTATTTTTTTCTTTTTCTTCACATGAGCTCCCATTCCCATCTCTACCCTTTGTCATAGGCCATACCCTTGGCCTCACTTCACACTAGGGCTCCCATGGAGTTAGATTCGGCAGGTGTCTTTAATAACATTAATGACACTAATTCCTCCCCAGCTCCGCATACATCTTTCTCTGAAGTAGTTAGTAACTTCTCCTCTGCAATTGGTGTTGGTGCCAAATTCAACCTATTTGAAGTAAATGGAGCCCACAACTCTGGTAAGGTCCCTAGGAATCCCTTGACCTCTTTCTCCATTTCTCTAAATTCTGAAATGGTTAATGAAATTGCTAAAGAAAATAGTAGGTTAAGAAATTCTGCTATCTTCTTTGCTACTATTGATATTGATAAGTGCCCTACTCAAAAATTCCTTGATGATTGGTTTCATAATTACTTGAACTTAAAATTAGGTTTCCACATTTCCTTATGCAGATAAATTCAAGTAGGTTTGTTTGTTAATTTTTTCACTAATCCTAATTCGCAACAAACTGTCCTTAAGAAACAATATTGGTTTGTAGGGAATACATCTTTTTATGCCCTAGCTTAGACACCTGAAGCCATTCATGATGAGGTTCTTACCCTATCCACTCCACAATGGATTTTGGTGAAACAAATCCCTCCCTTTCTAGAGCATTATCTCCCCCATCATCTTGAACCTTTGGGGTAAGGTCATTAGGATGGACAATACCACTAGGCTTGTCCCTCACATGAATGCTAGGGCTTTGGTTTTGTTGAAACTTGGTATTGAGATCCCTTCAATTCTCAACATCAACATTGATGAAGACTCCTATTCCTGCACTATTGAAATCTTAAGAGGCCTTAATGTGTGCTTTCTATGCCAAAAAGGGGAATATAAGAAAATACTACCCCATTTTCAAGCACAAGGTCTCTACAAAGACTTTGTCTTCCTCTTCCTTCCCTACTTTGAATGTCCCTATCCAAGGACCTCCTTTGACCAATCCTTCTCCTATTGGAGAAGCTGTAACAATTACCCTCGATGCTATTACACCCTCTGCAAATCTAAACTCACAATCCCCTGTGATTTCTTCACTAGGTTTATCTAATGTAGACTTGAATCAATTTCATGGATTTCAAATAGTTATTAATAAAAAAAGGAGAAGGAAATATAACCTTCAAACTAATGACCTCAATGTTTGCCACCAAATTTCTTTCTCCTCTCTTTCTCTAATGGTTCCCCTTGATATTATTCCTACCCATGAATCCTCCTCTTGTCCTCCCTTGCAAAAGACATGTGGGAGAAATGTAGAATATAAAATGACTCACAAACTTCATCCTAAACTATTTAAAGAACTAGATGATGACTACACTCTCAATGTCATCCCTACTAACTCTAGTCATGAACAAATTTCCACTCTCACCACTACTACCCTCTCTGTTTATAGCTTTGGTGTTCTCAATAACTCGATCGTCAATATGGGATTCATGATCACATTAGCTTTCGATGATGAAGATCCTATTGACAAATTTGACATCCCCCACTCTAAAAGGAGAGGATGACCATTGGGATCCAAAAAGAAGAACATTTCAGTTAAAATATGGGGACCTCCCATATGCTACCAGTACTCCCACCGATGGGTCCTTGGACCCTAAGCATTCATCCTCTCCTCTAGTTTCCTCATGAATTGTATTTCCTAGAACATTAGGGGCCTTGAATTCCCAGACAAGAAACATATTATCAAACAGTATCTAGATTCTCTTAATATCATGGATATTATTATGTTGCAAGAATTAAAAAACTATTGGTTTTATGATTGAACTTAATTTGAATTTTATTCAAGGAAGGATGTTGTTAAAGTTTTCTCTAATCATTGTAAAGGCAGAGGAGGGGTGGACTTACTTGTTAATCCTAAATGGTCCAATTGTATCACAGGTAAGGGGGTGTCCCCATGTAATAGGGTTGTTTGGGTCACCATGAACATTAAATCCTTTTCCTTTGGTAGTGCAAAAATGAAGAAATGTATCAAGATTCTCCCAGGTCCCTTACCGATTTTTTTTTTTTTCAAAAACTCACATATTCTAAGATCTCCTCGTAGGTTAATGTGAGCATGATGATAGAAAGAAAGAAGCTGAAAATATTCCTTCAAAACAACCACTCCACCATTTTCATGGATGATTTGAAAGATGGATATGATTGGAGAAGATAGACAACTTTGCCAACTTTGAAGAGACTCTAAAGAAGCTCTCATAAGAAGTCAACAAGAACAACAATGTGACAAATCACCAAATCTGTATGTTGGCCCAAATTTAGGATAGGAAGAACATTGTCTAGATGGAAGGCTTGATGGGATGGACTACCTGGGGTAGAACCCAAGATGATATTCTCCATTAATTCTTTGTTCTCCTCTTTTTGTTTCATGTACTGTACTTAATTTTGCTAATACTTTGATTTTCTCAAGGTAAGGCTTGGCCTCTCTCGGTTGTGGTCGATGTTTATTTTTTGATCCCCTTATAGTTAATACATATTTTTAAAAAAAATAAATTTAAATACACAAATAATAGAACTTTTAAAAAATGGATTGATTTTCTTTCCCTCTTTCATTCAAGAGATGTATAAATATCTCAATGTAAGGACCAACTAAAAATCTAACAATAGAAAGCATGTCGAAAGAAAAGTCTCATACCATCCATTGTCCTTTGGTCCATAGATGAATTTGAAAGGTTCTTAAAGAGTCCACTAGGGATCAAGTCTCACTAAGTGCATGAATTTGACATTGAAAAGGGACAAGGTTGGGATCGTGCCCCGAGAAAATTTGGTGGAATGCATACCCCTTAGTCTTGACTCTTAGCCAAAAAGACTCAGTTGCAAGTCTCATGCTCCCATATCTGGTAGCTACAAATGTTTCGTAAAAGATCTCCATGAAAAAAAGCATTGTTACCAAAGTCTAGGTTCAAATTTGACAATGATGTCATCTACCCTAAGCTTGGAATTTGACAGTCATCCCTATCTTTGTGTGTGTGTGTGTGTGTGTGTATACATACATACAATGATGTCATCTACCCTAGGCCTAGAATTTGACGGTCATCCCCATCTGTGTATATATATAATGATGGATTGGTCATGTTAACACCTTTCATTTTACATTTCAAGATAAAAATTGATTGTCAAATAATATATGTATAAATTAGTAATAATTAAAAAAATCTCATATTTGAAGTTTCTAAATTCATATGTTTAATGAAATAATATAAATTTGTAGAAAGTAATTATATACATTAGCAATATATGTCAACTTAATAAAGTTTTCAAGTTTATATTTTGTATATTAATATTTTAAATTGGTAAAATAAGTTTATATAGTATGTTTTAAAAATATTTCTATGATGAATTTTGACAATTTATTAATAAACTTAAGTATCATATTGACAGTTTTATAAAAAATTAACATGTCAATGAATATAGTCCAAAAACATTTCAGCCTATCATATATGACTCAAAAGTGAGAAAATGACCAATACGACTATCGAGACTTGATCTACCCTATCTTTCTTAATCAAGCTAACTGCTCATGACTTGGAAACGTAGACACATTTCCTCAACTAATATTCTTAGGTCAAGTCTATAGTCTATCGACAAGCTCGCCTCTTTCCCTTAAAAAAGGACCCGCAAACTAACGATAAAGCTGAACCGACCGAGTATTTTTTATGAGGTTTGCAGAAACAAATACACCGACTTTATCTTATTCAAATGTAACCATTCATATGTAATTCTACTTGCACTTTATGGTTCAACCTCTACATTTACATTTACATGTCGGAGGCTATTTCCCTGAAAATACCTTGAAAACGATCGCCACACATTTTATCGATCGTAGAAACGGTTATATTCTGCCTTTTGTCACAAGCCAATCACGTATTCAATTCAGGAATCTATCAAATATAACCTATGTAGGACCAACACTATATAAGCCCACATTCTTGCCCATTGAGGGTGTGACATGTGGCTATCCATCGAAGTAAAACAATATACGAGGAAATTTCAAAAAGAAGAGTGTCTCCTAAGTCCTTGGTAAGATAAACATGTTTGAGTGAAATGGGCAATTTAGTTATTCTTTTTGAGGAAACACAGGTTGATAGGTCAACAAACTTAGTGGTCAACATTCACGATCAAAGAATAAACTTAGTGGTCAACATTCACGATCAAAGAATAAATTTGAGCAAATGGTTCCAAAAGCCTTGAGATGCGTTGGACTTTTCTAGGTGGTCTCATAGGTTGCTTTTGCCTCATAGATGTTACTAAAATATTTCCTTTGTTCATTAGTTCGCCAAAGTTAGAAACAAAGATTCCCTTCATACATCTTGACACATTTTTCTCCTACTGCCACATTACACTTTGACTGCTTCACTTGCTTTTGAGACTTTTGTAGGTAGACACATGTCCTCATAGAGCTCCAAGAGAAGTGGTTGGTTTATTCAGACCTCTTCATCACATTGATTGGTTTATTCATATCTCTTCATCACATTCCCTTCCTTATAAATTGAGATCATCGATCTTTAATTATCTAAAATATTTTTGTTCATTGTAATTGGCTAATATGGCTAAGGTCTTATAAGCAAATTTCAAGCAACCACTATTAATTTAGGCAACTTTTTAGAAATTTAAAAATGTTCTTTATGAAATTTTAAATATTTTCAAATCCATTCTTAATTTTTTAAGATACACTATTAACTTTTTAAGATGTATTCTTATTTTTTTTACTGCGCATTCTTAATTATTTTCATACTTTTTAGATGTAATCTTAATTTTATAGTGTTTAATAGAAATTTTTAATTTTGAACTATGATTTTTAATTTTTATTTATTTTTAGCATTTGTACTATATTAAATTATATTTAATATTACACTCAACAAAATTTAATTTTAATAGTTATAAAATTTATTTTTGAATTATTAACTATTAATTTTTAATTTTAGTTTTTATTAGAATATTTCTATTTTATTAATTATATTTAATATTATAGTGTACAACTAAATTTATTCTCTGTAGTTATTAAATTTATTTAATATTATAGTTTAACTAAAAAATTTAATGACAAATACTCGTACATGTTTTATTTTGAAACATTTGAACTCACTCTTTATTTGAGTAAAGTCAAATATGGGTGCCATGACTCTCTTATAATAATTATTGTAAATTTCTCTAATTCAATTCTTTCTTTTCAATTTGCTACTTTTTTTTTGCTCTACCATAACATAAGTTAATATAGGGATGATGTGAAGTTATATAAAAACATTTTTTTTTGAATTACTTGTAATTGGTCTTTCTTTTTAGGGAAATCTAAGAAGTTGACTCCACCAATTCAATTCATAATAAGGGAGATAGAAGTTAGCTCTATGGATGGTGTACATACGAGTTTTCTGCTTATAAACAAGCAAAGTTTTTTGAAAATAGGAATGATAAGTTTGTTTGTTTCAGAGAGATGGTAAGCTAAGAAATGGATGGAGAGTGAATATAAAAGACAGATGGCTATGGATAGTTATGTCATTTACTATGATGGATTTTCTATAATGGAGTTTGATATGGTATAGGAAAGATGTAAAGTTATGAAAATTTGTGGATTTGACACAATTTTTCTTAGTAATAGGGGAAACAATTCAATAGTTGTCTAGGCTGACTTCATGCACCTACAATTCCTAATACACATGTCGAAATATGCCAACTTTTTTTTGTGAAACTTCATAGGTGACTAAAGAGATTAAAGGTAATCTTTTAACTTTTCTGCATTTACAAAGCTCTCTATAGAACTCATAGAGTGTGAGGTGGTCTAAAAGTGCCATTTTAAAATGTTCACCTAAAACCTGCCACTTAGGACCCCCAATAGCCTCTCACCCAAAAAATAGTTTTTTGCACAAATGGACCAATCAACAATCAAGAAAACTAAAAAATGAATAAAAGTAAACGACTATTGGTGTTCATGGTGATTTGTTTTGGTATGTTTGTGTGTAGGTATCGAGGGATTTTTTGGGTGGTAATGGATCAGGGGGGGAGGGGGAAGGTAATGATTAACATGGCGGTATTGGATATATGGGTGGCAAGTGGCTCATTTTTCCTAGCTAAAAAAATTATTCAAAATTTAGTTAGACTTTGGAATTATATAATGCAAATGCTTGAGTTTAGGCTCAAGTTTAAAAGGAAGTTTAAAAAAATAGAGTTGAAGTTGCTTATGATATTCTATTAATATTTTAAAGGTGGTGGAGCCATGAATTTTATATTCTAATTTAACATAAAAATTTAAATTTAAGGAAGTTTGAGGACTCGTGAATACAATCATATCATATCTTGTCATGTATTTTTATTGTCCTTGTGATAGCATCATATCTATCAATGTATTATCTTACTAAATAATTGGCACATTTGACACCTCTAGGGAATCCCATAATTTGAATTAATCAACTTTCTACCAATCTTTATGTGATAGGATGCACGCTAGGATGATTCAAACCTCGCCAAAATTTATTTGAATCTGCACAACTCAAATTTTTATCACCTATTTTAGTAGCTACACATCCTAGGCCCCTAAGATGACAATACCTTGAATTCTTGAAGTTCATGTTTGTTCTTTGTAATTTGTACTAAATCAGCCTCATGAGACTTTTGCAATTGAAAGGTATCATAACATGGGCCTAATAAATTACCAAATTTCATAATTTTATGTGTAGAAAATTCTTCTATGGCCTAGGTTATATTCCCTTTATATCATTAATAGTGTCAAATTAACAAATGCCATGTTTGAAGTAATATGGGGAAATCTTCAAGATCAATAATTTAATGTCTTTGCCTTCTATCATCAATAGTCTACTCAGTGATGTCACCCACATCTTTTCAAAGGGTTCAAAAAGAGTGCTATGTTTGATTTGTTAGATTCTTCTTAATGGTTTAAAACCAACTTTTAATCAATAGCTTCATCTCCTTGTTATCAAGTAATGAAATGTTCATTATATTGACCATTGAACCGAAGTGCTTTATAGGGAGTTCCTAAACTTCTGTTGTCTTTGCCAAAAACTTAATTACAATTTTATTCTTTATTTGAGACTTTCCCTCTATCTTATCTTCATTCCAACTTGGACATTAGGATTTTATGGAAGTTCTTCGAAATCTTTGCTCTACCAAAAAGAATTCTATAAATTGTTTAACATCTCTTTTTCCTTAGCTACAACCTAGATTTTCTTTGGATCAATTTGCTTCTTTATATGTCATGGTTCAAAACCATTTTTGAACTCCATTGTGATTCTTAGGGATTACATGATTGAGAATCAAGCAAAGAAAATTCAAACAACTCATCTCCAAAATGTAATGCTAGGGACTCAAAACATAAATTAGAAGATGATTAAGTCTAACAATAACCAAGACTCAACAACTACAAAAGACTTAGATTTTATCTAAAAGAGTTGTCAAATCTTAGGTGTTCCTAAACATGGGTTAAACTCTTACAAATTCACAAAGAGACTCTAAAGACTTGGAAAATAATGCAAAATCCTAAGTTTTGAGCGAGGTGGCTAGCAACACATTCATGTTCAAATGTTTCCCTTTTTACAAGTTAGCCCTAAAAGCTCAATAACTATTGCATAAGTTTTAATACCTACTCTCTTTGCTTCAAATTATAAAGTGGGTGCATGATAAATGCTATTGCAGTGGATATGCAAGCTATTTGATTATTTATTACCATAATTAACTACTCTTCTTCAAATATATGAAATCTCTTGACAATTTTCTATTTGTTGCAAGCTCACAAGGGCCCCATTGCTAATTGGTAATCATCATATCAATAATAAAAACTTTGAATTCTTAACTACTGTGATATTGCTATCAAAGATTCAGCTATGTAGTTTTTGACTCATTGATCCATGTTTCACGAGTTGTGGTTAAACAAGAACTCATTTCTCATAAGAATGAATGGAACACTTAACATCCGTTACATCTAGATGATGCTCATAAAGGTGAGGTACATAGACTTTCATAGAGGTCACTCACCCTAGTACTACTCTAAGTTGAATACGTTTAATAGTAGAATTTTCTCAAGAGATCACCCATCACTCCAGTACCCACTTATGAAATTCACAACAATTGATATAATATTATAAAAAAAATTAAAAACTATTATATTACAATTATTGAAACATCCTAAACATAAATCCTACAACTTACACTCTTTTCTTTACCTACAATTCTTTATTAAGTCTGTGGACAATCTCACCTCTTTACTAAAATGGACGAGGAGTTGGTTCCTCGTGATTTATTGCTAAACTAAAAGAAACTTCGAAAAAAATGAAAAGCTGAAAACTTTGACATGCACCGACATTATCTGATCCAATATTCAATTCGCGTTTAATAAGTCGTGGCTCATGTTGGTTGGCTTATCTGTTGACTATTTACTCGTCATTTGACTTTACATTTCGTCTACACTTGCCACGCTAACAACCGGACAAAAGGAGATATAAGTGACAAACTCAGGAGTCCCGAATTTACGATAAGAACCCTGCACTGCACTTCTGATGAACGTCCGCTGAGAAAAAGTAAATATAATTGTCCTTCCAAGTTGAAACGCTACGATTACATTTATGTGTTCGAGAAGCAACTGCCAAGAAAGTAGGACCGCCATTCATTTTTACTCAAAGATGTTGAAACGGTTATATTATGGCAATCGTCATAAAACCAAACATTCAAGCCTACAAGTCCACGAGTCTATATAGGTGCGCGTTTATTCCCGTTGAAACAGTTGCGAGATGTTTTAAGTGGATGCGATTCTTTCTTTCGGAGAAGCTTAGCCCTAAGTAAAGGGAGAGATGGAATTGGCACGTAAAGATGTGCTTATATCGCTTTCGTAAGACTTTGTAATCAAACGATGGAGAAACTTTTAGGATCTGCTTTGGAAAGATTCCGTAGAGATGCCATCTTTTCTTTTATCAGATAATAGAAAACATTGTCTTGTCGAGTGGGGCCGGCTCCATGTCAGATATTAATGTTTTCTTTTTGGGTTCTCCACAAGGCAGCAAACTATATTAATGTTTCTATATTTGCTTCTCAATTTCTATCTAATTTGATCTCATTCTATCACTCTATATTCATTTCTCCATCACCTCCCTTCTTATATCTATATACTTCTATTTCTATTTGTAATCTCTACCTTTTAAAAGGCAAAGACTATTGTTTTCACCTAGATTATAAGTATTAATCTGCTCCTTTAAAAATGTCCGTCAACAATATAAGCTATAGTTTTTCACAATAATATCTATTAAAAACTATTTCTAGTAATTAAAAGTTTTTTCTGATTGGTCATATTAATTTTCTTGGTGGTTTAATTATTTTCAAGGCAAAAATAAAAGAGCTATTTTCTAGCACACACTCTATGTACAAAGATTACAACTAGGTTGGGTTGGCTTCTGCACAGAGGTGGGAAAAATAGGCTGGCCTTTCCAGGCGTACGACAGGCACCAATAAATCTAGCCTTTATTTTTGTACCATCTCTACCATTATATTGTCAT